>QGMI01000072.1:0-72783 GCA_007821535.1 Lachnellula occidentalis | reverse complement strand
CCCTCCCCCCCACCCCTATCCCTCACATCCCTATCCTCCACCCGGCATCCTACAATCACCAGCCCGATGATACACCCCACAAGCCGGACACCTAACACCACAATTCGAGCTCCGGTGCGGTTTATCGCTTCCACAGTATGCGCATGGTGGAAATAATTCTGGCTGTGGCTGTGGCTGCGTTTTTGTCTAGAAAATTGCAAGTCAGCAGTCATGAAGTGGTTTTGGTGATGGATGGTAGGGAGAGGGACTTTGGTGGGGTTGTGGATGGGCATTTTGGCTCGCTGGCTGGGTGAGGGTGTGGTCGGATGGTTGAAAGATTGGATGGTTGAAAGATTGGTTGATTGATTGATTGATGGTGTAGTATAGAAATCGGGTTAGAAGATATTGGATCTGAGGAGAGATATATACTGCCGTCTTGGGAGGGAGTACTGGGGGCTTAAGTATGTTTCGATGAAATCTCAAGCCCCTGCTTCATTTCAGTAGCATGCATCATAGCCCTTCACCAGCCATTGAAATCATCCTCCCTCCACCGGAGACTCGGTACTAGAACATTGTCAGACAGCTTCGCATCATCAACAGAAAGGGATTCTTGGAAAATCCGGTGTTGTGCTGAGTCTGCGGACTTGGAAGTGAGACAATTATGGAGTAGAAGAACAAGGGATTCTTTGTACTGCAAAAATAGACATTGCTGGAGCCTATTGTGACACCCGGAGCTTGTTGAGACACGCGGGAAATGTATGTCCCATTCGTTCGACCGTAGAACTCTGGGAGGTTACATCTCGAATGTTCCGGAGATCATACTGTAGATTATAGTGATGTGACTATGGCGACCTCGTCTTCGGGCTCATCACACCTGGAAGTCCCAGGAATACCTTCGTTGACCATGATGGAGGAGAAGCTGCACACACACAACAGTCAATGAATATAGAAGTAAGGAACTCCCTCTTGTGACTGATAACTTCACCCAACAATGAAAACCTCCTAAATCGAAACAAGCCCAGATAAAGTCTTTATCACCTAAACAATACCATTGTACCCACCATTCCCTTCAATCCCCGCTATTCTATTCATCAAACACAAAATCTGTTCCAGCATGTCAGCTCAGAACAGCCTCCGCTCAGGCCTACAAGATCCCTCCTGAACGCAAAAGCCAAACTCTCATCTCATCCTCTTTGATCATCACTCGAACGCACCCAACAAACGATACATCGCCCCAACTACGAACTGACAAATTCAAAGATACGCAGGCAGCACTCTCAGACCTTTTCAAGTAAAATGGATTTCGAAAACATGTGGGGGCGGACTGACGAGCCCATTCAGAGCACCGAGCTGGTAATCGGCCCCGAATACAACGCCGATGACGAGAATGGGTGGGACAAGATTGATCAATGGCGTGCTTCAGAGACACAGAGCCCAAGATATCATGATCAAGATAGTGAAGTCTTCATTCCCGGCGTCGGAATAATCTTTCAGCGGCCGTGGTTCGCATTAGAGACACCGAAGTCCATTTATAAAAATGTACACAATGATGTCTTCGTTCCTGGCGTTGGAATAGTCGTTTACTGGCCATGGTTAATTCTGAAACCAGAGCCAGAGCCAGAGCCAGCTTCGATGGTTGGCCGCTCGTCGATGTCGATTGGAAATGGTGGTGAGGCTCCAATCTTTTGCCCTGTTCCTATCCATGGCTTGAACCGGGGACTTCGAAATGCAGAGCTTGTTTGGTGGCGGTCATGGGTATTCACGATGGATGATAGTGAGAGTGAGAGTGGGGATGAAGACGAGAATGGATACGAAGACGAAGACGAAGAATGCTTGATCAATCGGGCATTCAAACTCCTTGACGTTGGAAATGGAGACGAAGCCGCAGACAACCCAACGAACTCACAGTCCCCTATCGAAGAAACCGAGGTCGATTACTCGGATCCCAATTGTATATTTACAATCGGTGACGGTGAGAGTGAGGATGAAGACGAAAGCGCAGATAACCAGACGAACTCCAACTGGGTGCTCACAATGGACGACAGCGACTCTGACAGCTCAGACTACTCAGACCCACTGCCAGCAGCGCCAGCATCCCCAGCCCTAACAGACGCATCAGCATGCTGGTACGTAGCAGGAAACCCCTTCCTCGAACTTACCTACATCCCGATGTTCGAGGAGCTAGACGTCGAGGGCCTGATCCGCGAGCCTGGGTTCACACTCGAAGATAACGACCATCTCCGCTTCGCCGAAGGAGCCGTCACTGAACTCGATCCCCATTACCCTCATGCCCTGTGCAGCTGTCACTGGTGCCGGATGTACTGGGAAGGAGGCAACCAGGAGCCGCATGACGCTACTATATGGTGTACGTGCGTGCGGTGTGAGGAAGCTCGGAAGCACGCAGATTCAGGGTATGAAATGTGGGAGACGGATTGGAGTTTGTACGAGAAGAGCAGTGCGAAGAATGATGAAGGGCAAGCGGAAAATGATAAGGAACTCGGGACTGTTGCTATGGCGGATTTTCCAGATTTTGCGTCGCAATTCGAGGAAGCTTATCAGTCTCGGCGCGAGTTTTTCGAGACGGTCAAAGACCGGCTTCGTGCTCGCCGCCAGTGATCATCTCTCTCTCCTCTCTCTCTCCTCTTCCTTTCGTTCTTACATTCATTCTCGTCGGAACGGTAAGTAGGTGTGCATCCTGGTGATGAGATGCCATAGAGAACGAAACAAAAACAAAACTCAAGACAAAGGATGTAAACTTGATTTCTTGCTTTATCAATAATGAAATAAGTTATGGAAACTAAGAGACTAAATGAAACGTTGTGAAATTTACTAAACTCGACACTTGTGACATGACAATGATCTTAAGCTCTAAAGCAACTTGCTGAGGGAGTTTTGGATGAAAAGATTCCTGGAGGTGCTTTCAGCGCCACACGGTATTTCACCGCACGTTTCGGCGTCTTAACACGTAGAAAACATCCAGGCCGAGAATTGGTCGAAGACGCGGATCGCTCTCCTTTTCGCTGGTACCTTGGGCGTCATCCGATGAACTTTAGAGTTACGAATCCGTTGCTGTACCGTGCATCCAATTACTGAATGAAGAACATTTTCCTTTCATCTTTTCTTCGACCTCATTGTCTTAACGCCATGAAGATAGCAATCCCCAGTTGACTCCTATCGCTCTCGAAAGTCAGCAATCGTTATGAGTCCTTGGCTGAATGCGCGGTATACCCTTCGACTCACTGACGCACGAGTACTGTGTTCTGTGCGTCGAATGTAACTACTTAAACGTCATCTTTCATATTTTTCAGTCCAATGCCAATGTATCCTAAGCTGGTGATGAAGAATACATCGTTGGAGAAAGCCAGGGTCAAAATATGAAGGTAGCTTTTGGCATTGGGTTCCACTTCATCTGGTGCATCATTTTGGCTCTCTCCGCTATCCGCATTGATTTTCAACGAAGCGAAATTTTGGAATTCCAGATATCTCTGATGCATACCTGAAGGCTCTCTGCGGTCAAAGACCTGAGGCCTTGATAACAGTCCATCGAGTACCAAGGCTCGTGAGAACACCAACTCGACACTTTCACGGGTGTGATACGCTGTCCCTTCCTAGTACTCAGACTAAACAGTCCTCGGTTTTGAGACATACTCGAGCGTAGAAAAACAACGAGCATTTCGTCTTGGGGTAGAGCTGCCGTCCCACAATCAATTTCACCGTATCGATCATTGATCCCTTGACACCAACGACTGGTAAGATGTCTCGTATGTGCATTGTGGTGACCTGAATTTCGGCGGATCTCTGCGTTCCTGTGCGCTCGGGAGTATCAGACGTCCCCTGGGTGTTCTAGAGTCGCATACCCAGACAGAAGAAGTGATGCGCCTGGTTCCCATTGCCTTGAACGGCTATCGGCCTCTTCTTTTCTGCCATTCGGAGACCAACGCAACTTCTTGCAGTCCACAAACGTTGGAACCATTCTTGCCTCAGGGACTTTGCCAGGACAACCCGCCTCGCGTCAACTTCCTTTGCTAGACGACGCAGCACGTTTGAAGTGCCATGCCTTCATTAAAACCCCTGAGAATAGCTTCATAAGGCCGATCTGGTAGTCCTCCAGACCTCGACGGCTCGTCCGCAAGGCTGCGAAGCAAAACCAAGGCTGCTTTTGTATCCTCATCTCCTTCCTCAAGCCATGCCAGCCATGCCCAGAAGTCCTATACACCGCCGATAAGTGCGACTCGGTGTCCCTTTTCATCGTCGTCTTCTTGGTTGATACACACAATATCTGCCCAAAGCCTTCGCTCTGATCGGTAGTACGCAGTGGGGTAGCCAGGCTAGGTGTCATAGCTAGGTGACTTGTTGAAGATTGAGCGTTCCTTAGAAGATGGGCTCTCCCTAAACGTATGGAATTGCTTTGTAAAAGGGGGTTTGTCCTTGACTTTCGCAGTAATAAGTTAACCATGTAGAGCTTCCGGGTCATGAGGATCGGGTGGATGCATCTTGATGAATCGTATCTCAGCTTCGGAAGTGATGGATTGGTATATGTATGGGGATAGCATTGTTCGATGGCTCCATTGAGCTCGTCGAAGAGGTAAAGGTCGGTTGAGTCAGAATGTAGCGCAGGTTATCCGTCCATAATACTTCGTATGAAGCAGAAGTAGTTATGTTGCTATAGTGGAGTCGGCGCGGTGCATGGTCATGCTGCCTTTCCCCCAAGCAAGGCAATAGCGTGTTTTGAAGCAAAGAATCTGGCAATGGCATCATCATGGCGTGAGGAGCCTCGTTTGGAGTGGATCAGGTGATCTTCCCCCGGTCAGCTTCGACGCGGATCTCACCCGCAAAGGGAAGGGAAGCTTCACATGTGCAGGATTAAAAGTGGAATTTGAGTGGAGGAAGATATTGGTGGGAACTGGGGAAGGGAAGAACAAATGAGAGAGAAGAAATGTCGACGGCTCACTCTTCTGATTGGCGAATGCAAATAGGTCGATACTCCGCACAGCTGGACCCGAACACACGACCCCGACCCCGACCCCGCAGAAGAGCGTCAAGCGTGTACGGAGGTATGGAGTACTCGAGTAGCGTGCAGCGTGAGAGGGTGAAGGGTGAAGGGTGAAAGCTGCTGGAATAATGAGGAGTGCGTGCAGCCCGCCGACAGATGAGGAGAGATGAGGTCATTGGGACAGGGATACCTCTGGTTTACGGGCTTCAAGCCTCCCTCCAGCGAATGAGCAGCCTGAAGGACTCGGCATTAGCGGACAGACTAACCCTATACCAACCTTCCCATTTCAGAAAGTCCATCTGCTGTTGAGCTCCCAGCTCCCAGCTCCCAGCTGCAGCTTCAACCTCATCTGCTGCGCTTCCTTCCTTCCCCTCCTTCCTTCCCCCCATAAGCAAACTTCCCATTGACCGGAATATCAGCCTGGAATTTCAGCCTCCGTTCGAGTCGTTGCTGGTTGTCAATTGCGCTGTACTGTGAGTTTTGCTTTTCATGTGTCGTTTTGTCACTTGTTGTCGCTCCCGCGCCGGCTCACGCGCTGACCTGGCCAGCGTGGGGAAAGCGCGAATCCTGCCAGCATCTGGACCTAACACTACCTACCAGGTACCTTCGCACAATTTTCCCTCCTTTTCCTGAATTCCTCAATTACATCCTTTCCGCAGCTGCTGCCTTTCACTCAACCAGCTCGAGTGTTTTCCCAGCACCCAGTTTCCGCTTCCCGGAAGCTGCACATATCACACCATCTACACCTGTCCCAGCGGCAGTCCACTACGCAACATGGCACAGCACGATGGCCACGCTGCGCATAGAGACATCCGGAACCACTATCTCTTCGAGATAGCCACTGAGGTCGCTAACAGAGGTACGTTGCGCAGTACCCTTGCCCTTGCTCGTGGAGCATACTAACATTGCCAAGTTGGTGGTATCTACTCTGTGATCAAGTCCAAAGCTCCAGTCACCACAGCAGAATATGGTGACCGATACACTCTTATTGGGCCCCTCAACCGGCAATCCGTAAGTTGGAGTGCCCCGAAGCTTCTAGCATATGTACTGACCAATACAGGCTGCTGTCGAGGTCGAAGCACTTACTCCGACAAACCCCCAACTTGCCGCAACCATTGAGTCTATGGAAGAACGGGGAATTGGCATTGTATATGGACGCTGGTTAATCGAGGGAGCTCCACGAGTGATTTTGATTGACACAAAAACCGCCTACAGATTTCTCGACGAGTGGAAGGCAGATTTATGGAACACTGCTGGCATACCATCTCCTCCAGGGGACGACGAAACCAATGAAGCTGTGGTATTTGGTTACCTTGTTGCCTGGTTCTTGGGAGAGGTAAGAAAGTTGAATCTCTCTTAGAGAGCAGCCATTAACGTTCTTCAGTTTGTCGCCCATGAAAAAACCAAGGCAGTCATTGCTCACTTCCACGAATGGTTATCCGGTGTAGCCCTCCCGCTCTGCAAAAAGCGCCGAATCGATGTTACCACAATTTTCACAACCCACGCGACCCTCCTCGGGAGATACCTCTGCGCTGGTTCAGTCGATTTCTACAATAACCTACAATACTTTGATGTGGATCATGAGGCTGGAAAACGTGGTATCTACCATCGGTACTGCATTGAGCGGGCAGCTACACATTCCTGCGATGTCTTTACTACCGTCTCTCATATTACTGCATATGAAAGCGAGCATCTTCTGAAGCGAAAGCCCGATGGCGTGCTTCCTAATGGTCTCAATGTTACAAAATTCTCTGCTATGCACGAATTCCAAAATCTACATCAGCAAGCCAAGGAGAAGATCCATGACTTTGTCAGAGGGCATTTCTATGGGCACAATGATTTCGACCCGGAAAACACCCTCTACTTCTTCACCGCTGGTCGCTATGAATACAGGAATAAGGGAGTGGATATGTTCATTGAAGCCCTGGCACGGTTGAATCACCGATTGAAGTCTGCCGGTTCCAAGATGACGGTTGTCGCATTCATAATTATGCCAGCACAGACTCAATCGTTGACAGTGGAAGCTCTGAAGGGACAAGCTGTGATCAAGTCACTACGAGACACTGTTGATGTTATCGAGCAAGGAGTCGGCAAGAGAATATTCGAGCGAGCTTTGAAGTGGCACGAAGGGGACGCCTTGCCAGATGAAAAGGACCTGATAACCAGCCAAGACAGAATCCTGCTTCGAAGACGGTTATTCGCTATGAAGAGACATGGACTTCCTCCTATTGTTACTCACAACATGGCAAACGACGCCGAGGATCCAATCTTGAACCAAATCCGGAGAGTGCAGCTGTTCAACCATCCTTCAGACCGAGTCAAGATTGTCTTCCACCCCGAATTCTTGAACTCGGCCAACCCAGTTCTGCCAATGGATTATGATGAATTCGTTAGGGGCACTCATCTTGGTGTTTTCTCGTCATACTACGAACCTTGGGGATACACACCAGCAGAATGTACAGTCATGGGCGTTCCCAGCATCACAACGAACCTCTCAGGCTTTGGCTGCTACATGGAAGAGCTAATTGAGAACTCCACGGACTACGGTATCTACATTGTAGACCGTCGCATGAAAGGCGTTGATGACTCCGTCAACCAACTCACAACCTTCATGTATGACTTCGCCGGCAAATCGCGCCGCCAACGCATTAATCAACGTAACCGCACCGAGCGTCTGAGCGATTTACTTGACTGGAAGCGCATGGGTATGGAGTATGTCAAGGCCCGCCAACTCGCGCTCAGAAGAGCATACCCGGCATCGTTCGACAGCTCCGACGAAGATGACTTCATCCCTGGTGTCGAGCAGAAGATTTCGCGTCCGTTCTCCGTCCCTGGCTCGCCTCGCGACCGCAGCGGTATGATGACACCTGGTGATTTTGCTAGTCTGCAAGAAGGACGAGAGGGCTTGAGTACTGAGGATTATGTTGCGTGGAAGTTGCCGTAAGTTTGATGTTCAAAGGTGAGAATGAGAATGAAAATTCAATTAATCTAATTATTCTTAGTGAGGAGGAAGACCCAGAGGAATACCCATTCCCACTTACGTTGAGGTCGAAGAAATCCACAGGTCCCACGAGTCCGGCCGAGGGCTTTATCACGAATGGGAGTTCCTAGTAGGGGCGAGAATACGAGATTATAGCACCGAATCGGATTAAGCATATGAAAAGTTATTGCGCGTGCATAGCGAGCGGATCGAGTGTGGGATGTCTAGTGGAGAAGGAATTTTGCCGGTGGCGGAGGAGAGTATGCAGGTTATGATCATGTACCAACATGTGCTTTTCCTCCCTTTTTTTTTGGTGCTTCTTTCTTTTCGCTTTCATTTTACTCATTGCGCGTCTATTGCATTGCATCATGGCATTTGTATTATCCTGTCTTGCATTGGAATGGTAATTGAATCGTTTATCGCACGAAATGAATTCAAAATGTTTATCTTGTATGTGTTTGATTTCGGTGACTGAGAGGTGATGAGAGTGAGAGGGAGAGGTGAAAATGTAGATGCCGGATGAAAGAAAGAAGTCACTTCACGCAGCGCAACAAACCAAGCAATGAAGAATAACGTCGCTTATAGATGTAGATGATTGCAAGGTAGGTAGATTGGCTTGACGAGGTATAAGTCTAGTCATCACTTGTTATGAAGCATCGTTTTTAACTTTGTAGTGAGATGTTGTATGTTGGAGGGATTTATCCGCTGCTGTTGTTGTTCTGTTTATCGTTTCATTTGTTATATTGTTTATGCGCGATCTCTATTTGGAATGACATCCCGACCAGCTTATGCTTTTCTTTCGTGGGGATGTGAAATGTAAGATGTGAAATGTTTATGCTGCAGTAAGAATTTTAGTTGAGGTTTAAGAAGGGGTTGGGAGAGGTAGAAATGTTTACTGTAGGTGATAGATCCTTTTTTGCGTGGAGGGGTGTGGGGGTGGTGTAGTTGATGGAGTGGTGTGTTGGGATAGGGGGAGAAGGAAAAGGATATGTTTATCTGAACGTGTATGTTTATTGAATGGTAGTGGTGTAGTGATGTGTCTGTAGGAAAGCGCCGAGCAGCGATACGGAGTTTCGGATAGCAATTTTTGATTCCGAAAAACTGCGTGCCGTTTACACCTCTCCTTACCTTGTAGTTTGCTTTGTTGGGGTATATATTTCACTTCCGTCTGCACTTTACTTTCCTTGCACACTTTGAATCCAATATAATACTCAACGCTCATACGGTTTTTGTGGCTACGGTGGGTGTTGGGCGATGTGCTTGAATCTAGGTAAGGATGAATGGATATAAGGGCGTGTACAGATTTGTGCGTTGAAGAGAGATTTGGTTTAGGGGATGGTTGGATGGTTGGATGGAAGACGGCTGTTAAGGGGTGTTTTGCTGTTATTGATTTCCTTCGTTCCTTCATATTTCGAGACGAGGAAAAGTAGTCTACCATTGACTGGTTTCCTTTTTTTTTTTCCGAATTGAGAAATAGTGGTTAATCTTGGGGGTGAGGTGAAGAGTATGCGTCAGGCATGCGTCCAGGGACCACTTTGGAATCAATTATGTTGAATGATTTGTCTCTTCAAGAGATAAGAACTGATTTTATAGACTGGGAAGCTGGGGCATGGATAACGTAGGTACTAGATGTTGGAGTAAGTGCATTTGTAACTTTTCTATTATGATACATTAATACGATTGATGTATCGGGAAGTGGAGAGGGGTTGTTGAGTTATTCGGCAGGTATATAATTCCTACCATTTTCTATTACGTCTTCTGCTTAATATTTTCCCAGCGGAAAACACCTCTACAGACGCCGGCTGTGAGATGAGCATGTCCTGTGGTTTTTTTCTTTACTGTAGTGTTAATGGCTCCTACTTATCGCATTCTAGTTCTCATGAGCCTTTCCTGTAAATGAATTATGAATGCGTGAATGCACCAACGAATGTACGAAGGAACGACCGACCGATTTACTTAACAGCACCTATCAAAAGCGCCAAAGAAACCTAGAATATCGCCGAGGTCTCATTCATTCATTCTTCTAGCTCTTCTCATTACATGCATGAGAAGAGCTAGAAGTTCGTCGTCATGAAGTGTTCTGATATCTGGTCAATCGGAATCTCTAGTATGAATAGCTCTGTTCTGGGGGAATCTTGGATTCTGCATTTATTATTGATTGTAGAAGCTTTTATACACATGTGAGGTCTGGAATAAGTGGATGCGGGGAGAAAGTACTGTATTCACTCGATTTTTATTCTCTTGCGAGGATGGTTGGAGTATAAAAGACCCCCTGGAGAAAAAATCAGAGAATTGACAAATGACATTGACGCGCTCAAAACTGAGATAGATGGAACTTTCCTGCTATTGTCATCTGTCAAGGATATATGTAGCTCATTTATCAGGGAAAGAAGGTGGTTCTTTTGTTTTGATAATAGAAGAGAATTCGGTATTCAACCTAGTCGTTTGCTTGAAACGCATGGTTTTCTTGACAGCAAGTAGGTTTCTGACACCTAATAAGGCGAACTCGTCTGGGTTTCCTACCAAAATGTTAATAATGGTTTAACGTGGAGTGAGGAAGTGATTTCTTACACTGTAGCATTTTTGCCATTCTTGGATTCGCCAAAACTCATCTTGCCCTTCTCAAACCTCAATGTGAGAAAATATATGAGGTTATCACGGATTTTAGGAGAGCTATCCCGGCAGATATACTCAAGATCCCTCTAGCATAAACACTCTACACGAACACATTTGGAAGCCCATGTGAATATCGATGATGCTTCATGCATCTTAGTCAGAGATGAAGATATACTTTGGGAGCGGGAACGAGGGAATCATATTCCACTTGAATAGAGGTAACTGCTCTAGTTGAATGCTCAAAGGATGATCGATCACTAGATTAAATTTTCTTAGGATAAAGATAAAATTACGCTGACAGTTGATCTGTCAATTTCTTTGGATTTAGAGGAAAGCGGGATGACTAAAAGATCCAAACTTGTACTACAAGTGCTTTGAATTTTGAATTTTAAAAACAGCCTCATAATCTGCCATCCTAGATCGAAGGAGAGTTTAGAGGTGCTCGTGGCTGTTGCAAGCGGCAGGATAAGGGATATAAGTGTACGGTCCCGGACACTTCCAAAACTTACTTCAATATAGGCAAACAGTTATCCGTCGAAGAGATACTAGAACAGTGCCCTTTTAAAGTCAAGCCAGAGTTTTACGACCGGCCTGTCTTCCCACAATTTAAGAGTGGGCTGTTATTAACTGCGCAGGTAACATGAACCACCAGAACGAATGACTGACGCTTCTGACAACAAATTTTCGAGCAAAATGAATGTACAATTCCCTACTCTCCAGATCCCATATTCTTACATGAGCTTGACATATATGCATCACTACATGAAACTCACAATCCACCCTTCCATCATACGCCTCAGTTCCGATGTGAACAATTCCCAGTGGATGATCTTACTTTGTTTCATACCCTCGGTCTCTAACTCCAAGTCAATATTTATATAGTCAGAAACATTTTATTTCCTTAGGAAGAAAGTTTCCAACCATAAATCGCCGTGAATGGGCCCTCATCTCCATTTGCCAACATTGTTTTGCAATTTGCAGCTGGCACTGCGAAGACTTTTGAGAAGATGGTACGCACGCAGGCAAGTTCTTCTCTCAAAGCATGCAAGCCAAAACTTTATTCAATTCGGCCGAGGTGCTCTAACAGGAAGGAGAAGCGCAGTGTCTCTTCGGCTCAAAGTGATACCTTGGCAGCAGACTTTCAAGCGAACGAACAAAGGACTTGACAGCAATTATGCAAGAAAGCCAAACTCTCTCGATTTAGACCAGGACTAGGAATATCTCGAAAAACGCAACCGGTATGCTTAGGGGGGGTCTTGCTTCAGGTAGCCAGCATACCGTCTTCTCCCCTTCCGTGGTATCGCAGGTTGTGATCGTCTGTTGAAGTAAATATAGGTCATCAATGAGCGTATTAGAGACCTTTTATAGTAAGGAATAGGAACCTAGTTTTGAAGTCCGGTTTCTTTTGAATAATTCACTGCAATTGAACTTTGAAGAGTCTAAATCTAGAAGCTGAAGTGAGATTTTGATAGCAAGCTGGTATTGAACCGAAAGAGACTATTGGCTGTATCTTTAAGACAGGACCGCGCGCTCTACTGTATGGCACCATCCCTATTTCTGCTTTAGAAAGCTCTTTGAAAAGAAGACCTTTTGAAGGTCAAGATCACTTCCATCCATGTTCAGCAACGAGTAAGAAAGTATTACTCTAAGGGATTTCAAGACGAATGGGCTTTGCGTATTCGTTCAACCACCCCAGATGCGCTCTTGGGTCGAAAACATCTTGGCATCTTCATGAGTGGACTGCTCGAGAGTAGCAAAAAGAGAAGACGGAAATTGGTACCAACTCGCAAATGCGGGAAGACCATGTAATAACTGCAGCCTGTGACCTTGAACACGTGCTAGTGCCAGATGTTAGCATCTATGAAAGATCTCATCTTAACTGCTATGGCAGCTTTTTGGTGTGCCACTCGGCTTGAACATCAAAACCGGCATCAATATCTGTTTAGAAAATGATTTTGTAGTTGATGTAAAGAGGCCACAATCACTCTGGAGAAGACAAATGTACTTGAGTTAGAAATATTCTAGCTAGAAATCTAGCAAAATTTAGTACCTCATGGTCTCATATCTTCGAGACACATGCATGTTCCACCTTGTAGCCAGAACGCCAAACAACCCCTTTCGAACTGCCCAGAACGTGATTGCAAAACCAAAAAAAGCATTGGATATCGTAACGCCGCATGCCATGCTGGTGAGAAAGGAAAAACGCGGCAGATGAATTCGTTGCTAGTGCATTGGGACTACTACTCGAATTTCGTATGGGTTCCACTTCCATTTCCACTAATGGAGGAACGAGAATTGGAGGCCTGAACGTCATTGCCAGGCCATTGCTTGAACTGCCCCGGATTACCTTCAGAGGAACCTCGTAAGTCTCTACTCGTCTCATGATGACTGAAGTTGCTGTTTTGTCCAATGTCCTCTATACGTGGTCGCTTCCTCGGCTCGGGAGTCTCTGAATGATTTCTCTTCTTAAAAGATTTCCGTGAGTGGGGTAATGCGCGGGGTAAGCTGGGTGTCGAGCGCAAGCTTGATTTTGCAGCATGTCGTGGCGTATCGATTAGGAGCATTTCGTCGTTGTGTTCGTTTCCTTGCTCATTCCCAGCTGTCAACCCCCCGGCGACAGTACGAGAACTCGAACTATTCGCGAATGGCTCATCTAGACCTACTGAGATTGGGGACTCCCAAGCATCGCCCGAGCTATCTCTTGGTTGTGACGGTTCAGAACCAAAAGAATACGCTATATCAGGTGGAGTCTGCCGACCATACGAGTTCCCGTCTTCCGCCATAGGCACATATTTCTGTGCAGGAGCAGGAGAGTGGGGCTTGGAAACTTGCTTTGCTTCGTAAGCAATGCTTGTCTGGGAATCTTCGATCTCCAAAGGATTGGATTCGGTGGCCCCTGAATTTGCTACTTCACCTTGTTTGGGTTTCTTCGGGAAAAAACTGAAACCCAGCGTACCTGCCAACATTTCCAAAATACTGTTGGGTTTATCGGCCTGGTCATGCGGAGCACCATCTCTTTTAGAACTACCGAGCATGGTGTGGCTGGTTCCGGGCTCTAAAGCTTCTGCGGGAGGCGGGCTTGCTTTTGTTGAGGGCCCGGGATCTTCTACATCTGACTCGGGGATTTCCGACTTGCGATGAGTGCGACTTTCGGGAGTAACACGCCTTTTGTAGCTTTTAGCGCTTTTGGGCGCCACGTGAACCGAATGCCTGGGGAGAAGACTCGTCTCGTCCTTGGGTTGAGGATCCTCGAGAGGTGCCGACTTTTCAGTGCCTTTTAGCGTTTTCGCAACGGCTGCTGGGGAGCGAGCTGACTTTACATTATCAGGGGATACATATGGTTGAGCGCTCTTCGATGTCTCTTTGGAAATGTCTTTGGAGGCAACTGAATTGGCAACGGTGCCTAAATTCGGGACAGCCTTCGTCTTCTTTCGCTCCTTGTTCTTTCCTGGCTCAGGAGCTTGCTCTTTTTGGAGTTTGAAGAGTAAGTCTCGAATGCTATTTCGCATCTCTGGAGCATTAACCCAAGTCGTTTTAGGGTCGGGTGGGCCGCCCGAGAGTAAACCACCGACAAAACCATCAGGATTTTCGAAGAATCGCTCCATGTAGCCAAGAAGGAACACACCACAATCACAATAATTGTTCTGCCGAGGGATGCCTTTTGCCGTCATGCCGATAACGCCTGGTGGAGCTATCTCCTTACGATGCTTCTCTTTGAGCTCTGCAACCAAGTATTCCTTCAGATTGGTGCATGCAGGCGAATGGGAGTGACCGAAAGAGTCTAGGGTGATGATTCGGAACTCCTTAGAATCATACTTTCGAGCTGCTGAGACCCTTTTCACCTTGCGGCTGACCTTTGCCGGAGCTGGAAGGAGATCCGATATCACTGGTGCCACATCATCATCGTCATCATTCTGGCGCTTTCGCTTATCTGGCCCAGTAACATTCGGAAAGACGTTGGCTTCTCTTGGTGAAGCATCCTTTGAAGAGCTAACATTATGGCTGTCCTCGAGATATGATGTGCCACTTTTATTCTCTTTGGAAGCATCGTCCAAACACAACTCTGCGATTCTAGTATCGACACCCGAGACAAGCTCTTGTGGCGGAGAAGAAATCTCGTTTGTCATAACAGGAGCAGCACCTTCTCCTCCATGGGCATCGGATTTTTCAATGACCTGTTGGGATGACGAATCATCTATTTTGATTTCGGGGCTGAGAAGCTTAGGAGCGTTGCAGATAATCGCAACGTACCAATGGAGATTCTCATTGACGGGCATAATGATGTAGTCCTTTGTGAAGATGTCAACGTTAGCTCTATCAGTCCATTTCCGAACACCTTCGTAGTTGATTCGTGACTTCCCCGTTGCTTCCTTAGTCAGTCTCTCGTAGAAAAACGAATTCTGCACATAGATGCGCTTCGCGAGATCCGGGTGAGCATCAGCTAACCGCTTTTGCAGATAGAGGAGATAGAAGTATATCAGGCTGTCATTCAGAAACTCGCCCTCGTCCAATTTTGGGATATCGGTCGATTCAATTGTGGCTCTAGCCTTGCCATCACCAGCGAAGACGAGTGAGCTGTGCCAATCTTCTTCCCAATTGGGGTTTTGTAAAGTCCAACCTAGCACAGGAGTTGGGGACCGTGCTTTGCGAGGAGAATTGACACACTTCCGGCTGGATGGGCGTAGTTCGCGAGAGACCTTTGGCTCACCAGAACCGTAGAAGGTTGCTGGTGCTATCCCAGACACATGATGGTTTGTGTTTTGCGCATCATCATCAGAAATCTCCACTGCGGAAGTCTCCATCCTGTTCCTCAGGCCATTAGATCGCTGAGGCTTTTTGGTTACACTAGAATCTGTGGCTATGTGCGTAGATCGAGTATTGCCATTTTGTGTCGAATCCTGATGCTTCTCCCACTCCCCTTCAAGCTTCTTCTCCTGCTTCCTCTTTGCTAGTTGTAGATCATCTGGCTCTTTGTCCCGCGTCCGCCTGTCGGATTTCGGTTGGGCCTTCTGATCCCGGATTCTCGTGAAGATATTTTCGAGATAATGTGCTGGCTTGGCACTGAATTTGATGGATTCTCCTTCTAGATCTTTGAATCGTTCTTGAAATTCGATAACCTGACTAGCCTCACCGAAGTCTAAGTATACCTTTGTGCCAAGCTCTGCGGTTTGCAGGTCTTTCCTTCTGAGAATCATGATTTTGGAGCATCCGGCGCTCATTTCGATTATTGCGACCTTACTGGTTAATATATCTGTTTGAAAACTGTTATCTTCATCGAATACTCTTAAAGTTTTGTCGTTGTGTGTGTGTATAATCGACCATGTCTTGCTATCGCGTTCCAGCCAGTTCTTGTTCCCAATGAACATCTCCACAATCTCATATTTTTTGGGAGAAACTGTATCGGGTTGCTTCATTTTCTTCGTAGGGACTAGCTTGGGGGCTTGTGTAGTCTTGGGTTTTGCGATGATTGCGCCGGTGGTGCGACCAAATGTCGAGGGGGCTATTCTGGCCTTCTGAGCGTTGAGCTCGTCGTCGGAATCACTGTCGTCCACAACTTCAATATGGTTTTCTTTGGAGGTGTCTGGACGAGACGTGGGGTTTCTGTGTGCTGCTAATAAAGTCCGTGCAATCTGAGAATCGGTTCGAGGCTCAACGCTAGCCAATTCATCAATGCTCGCCTCATCCTCGTAAGCAGCAGTCGCAGAAGACTGTTTGACGCGTTTGGACGAAGGGTATTTCGGGGGGCCCATTTCCCCTGAAGTACGACTGCTACGGGACGGCTCTTCTACGTCAGAGGAGTCAGAATTTTTAGTTCGGCGTAGTCGTTGGGTATGGCCATTGTTTTGCGAAAAATAGGGGGATTGATGACCAGTCTTTGCGGGAGCTCTTGCCAGGGCCTTGCCAATGCCATCTTCGTCCGTGTGTAAATGAAGATTTGCAGTTCCTTTATAGGGAATCTGGACTTCGATTGAAGACTTCAGTTCCGAGTCGTGCGGGATCTCGCTGCGCTCTCGATGATCGTCATCTTCAATGGGATCGTCTGAGATCTCGTTCAATGAATGATCGAAAGGCTCAGAGCCCCTTGTCGACTTTGGTTTTCTTTGAACCTTCTCGCGCAAAATTTCATCGCCATATCCTCGCCCCCATTGATCGTCCGTGGAAGTGCTGTTCTTACGTGGTGCTCGTTGATTTGGTGTTCTGAAATTGTATTCAACATTACGGTATCGTGTCTGTCCAACAAGAGCATCACTATACCTCTGCTGGCCATGTTGATTTTGACCGTGCCCAGATCTTGCTGTAGGACGGCTTCCGTTACTTCGACTTGCTGGTGACACGTCTGCCAAGTCGGAAATCTCTCTGGGAGAAAAGGTGCTTCCCGCATGGTTGCCTTCCGTACGCTGCCTCTTTGGGGGTCTGTCGCCCCGGTCTACATCTGGTGTATATTCGTCTTCCCTGAGGTTAAAGGGGCGGGGGCGGTTGGAGGGTTTGGAATTCGACTGAGCTTCTCCAAGGTTGCGGTTCAGTGTATTCCTAGGCTTTGGGGCGCCTTGGATAGAGAGGTTTCTGGGCTATGAAGAGTTAGCAAGGACTAAGTAAACAATAGAAGACAAAGCACCATTTGGTAAAATCGCGGTGCATCGATTGGAGATGAGCGTGGAGACCCAGCAGAGCTATAACGCGGTATAAGTAAATTTCGCTGTGGTGGTACTCAAAGAGGACATACTGGTGGACTGTTTCAGCGTATCCTTTGCCGTTAGAGTAGGGAAAGGCAAGATGCCTAAGAACAGTTTTATTAGAAAGAAGGACGGTTGTCAGAATAAGAGAGCTTACCATGGCCTTTCGTCAGGCAGCTCCTTGGTTCTGTAAATGTCCTTTGGCTTGTGTGCATATGCGTGTGCGTCCCCATTGGCCTCCCCGCGTTCCACGTACGGCACTTCACGTCCGCTATCGCTATAGCTTCCTACTGCTCGTGGACGATCCAAGGAATGGAACTCTGTATAATGATGCTTCGACAGACGAGCAGCGGGGACTCTTTCTACGGACTCGAGGACGCCTTGGCTTTCCTGGGGTTCGCGTTAGCGATGGATTTCGGATTGGGCTGCACTAGCGGATTTTCCTGCGACAGCCTTGTGGGATCGGTGATAAGAGAGTGAGTGAGTGACCTACATAAGCTGCAAAAGCCTCCTGTGTAATAAACTGCAATTCTTCGGTCGAGTCTGAACTTCCCCGGAAACGTTGAGAGACTGCGGGCTCTGTGATATGCCGATGGAGCGGCTTTTTAATGCGACTGCTTGACATCCTTTCAACATTGACTTGGACTTGGTACGAAATCAGCTTGCCTGGTCGTGCTGAGACTGGGGAACGGCGTCTTCTCGGAGGATATTACCCCGCTGGGTTTGGAAGGAAGAGATGTCTGCTTTTTCGCTCGAAGATCTGGCAATGTCTCGGTGTTCATAGAAGGTGGTTTCTGTAAAAATGGAAGTTTGGTTTGGTCGAGGTGTGTGCTCGCTTGTGATTGGTTGAGGTAAAAGCGGTTCTCAGCATTGAGAGAATCGTTGGTAGCGATATAGGCTAAGAGGCAGTAAGGGTAATGTTATAGTTCAAGAATATGAATCAAAGGGGTTAAGAAGTATGTTTAAGAAGCATTTACAAGAAGCATGTTCAAAGTTTCCGCATGCGAATTCATTTATGGAGGTTGGCGTTTGAGATGGGGTTGTTCTTTCCAAAGCCATTCATACATTCACTCAGCCTGTTGAGCGAGGGGCTTTCACTCTCTTAGGACCGGGAGTGAAAACAAAAAGAGGCCGCGGTTACTGAGCCCGGCCTTCGTCTGGCTTCTCTAAGATGATATCCACGAGGAAAAGGGGGAAAGGCGTTATGAACAAAGTATACTTCCCAATCCGCATCTAGGTACCATGCAGTGACCATACCCTTCCCAACGTGACCGTTCTTTTTACAACACACCATGCAAATCTGCGGTTATGATCACAGCTTCATACCGCTTCTCACATAGCAGAACCCAAAAAAATATTCCAATAAGGCAGAGATGCATTGCAGTTCTTGTTACAGCTATACATATTAAAAAGTAGGCAACACAGAGCCTCAACGAGCTCGCTTCCCATCTAACCCACCGTCGCATCGCTCCATCTACAGTCACCTTCCCCATGATACAGCTCCTCTCATTTATTTCGCGGCCTCGGGATATAGGTCCTCCTTCAAGCTAAGACCTAATTCTTCCCGGAGCGGCTTGAGCTCCTCAAGGTATTGATCGTACTGGCCTCGGTTCTCGACTTTTGCCTTGATACCTAGATTGAAAAAACCGTCAGCCCCTATATCTCTCCATTTGCTTTTCCCCAGCCCCCTGCTCCACCAAAAAGGAGGTACATACCCTCAAAAATCCGCACAGCTGTTGGGTAGTCATTGACTCTTCTCGCAGCCTTCAAAGCGGCAGTGAGGACGGAAGGCGAAGGGACGAGATCGTAGGCAAAGGCATTGTTAAGATTTCGCTGTCAAAGTCGTACGATGATCAGCAAATATCCAGGTACGCGTGCCGGAGCACAGGGAAACAACGAGGTACATACCTGAAGCTCAAAGACATCTTGCACAGCATCAAACTCCTTCTCGTATCTATAATTTGGGACGGGAACGTTAGCAATTGAAGATGCTCGATGGTGGGGACCATTGTGCCGTTTCGGCTGTGTTGGAACATGCTCAAAAGCACTCTCTCGGGGCCATTGGGTATAATATCGTACCTAGCAGTGAACTCCTCGAAGCTCTCCTCGTGGTGTCCTCCCTCATCGGAGCGGCGGATGCTGCTGGTGCTAAAGCTGCTGGCTGAGCCAGAGGTCGCGATCAGAGCTGGCACGGCGTAGACTGCACTGGAGCAGCGAGGAGTCAGGTTGCGGAGGCCATTGGCGCGAAAGAAGGTGGATGGTTGGGCGCGAGCTGCCATGCGCAGCAGTGTAGTCGACGACATTAGGAAATACGGGTGTTGAGGCTGTTGTGGTTGGTGGTTTGGGACTCTGATGAACCTCGAATGATTTTCTGGACGTCTGTCTGCCAGGTCCCAGGATTGAGGGCAAACCGGATATGCAAGGCATCTAATTGGTTGTGGATCCCAACCTGGAAGTTCGGATAAACCGAGGCGAGCAACATCATGCCATAACTCTTTTCAACGGCAACCTCAAACCTCTAAGAATTATTTCTCGACAGGATGACTTCAAAAAATGATTAGACAACACATCGCCGTAGAGAACAATGTTTCGTTTTCCTTGTTGCATTAGTGTAAGTATTTGGACATTGAGATGACCCTGCAGCGAGAGTCACCTAGAGCCAAGTATCGTGTCAGGAACAAGATATCTCAAATACCACACTTCAGTTTTCCTAAAAGCCTCTCTTGAACGTGCATTATGGCGCTTTGTTTGGCTGTTACTAGTTAAGGTAACAGTATTAAAAATAATGCACACTCGAATCCTTCTCTGCTTTGCTGACACCGCTCAAGACCGGCCTAAGAAGATCGGGTGGGAGGATGTAACCAGCCTCAAGCTTGCACCTGGGAAGTAGTCTACAATACCAAAGGTATTTCAACAGGGAAACATGATGGGCTTCTGTTTTCACCGATCAAAGCATCTACCACGATGGTTTTCACAGGCTCTATTTTCCGGCCTCCGTTGCCACTCCTCAGGTTCCTTCAGCAACAGGCCTCAATAGTCAAACGACGCTTATGACTGGTGCCAACTCAGACATAGATCTCGAGCAGACCGCCAATTTCGTTCGACTAGACGTTGAGACAGTTTCTTTTCCCGTTCGCACGCTGTTGAAGGCCAGTCGGCCAAAGACGAAATCTTGCGGTCTTAGCCAGTAAGGAAAACGAAACTTCGATTATGGACCCTCGACCTCGATTCCATCGACTCAGTACTGGCTTTTGGCAGGAGTATACAGAGTCTGCAGAGTCTCCCAAGCCTGGACGCTGCGATGCTCAATGTCAGCGCGTTCGACATTAATCGGTGCATCTCCACAGCATCAGAAATTGAACCATCATTGCAATCGATTATCTCTCAGCAGCCTTGCTACCACTTCTGCTATTTACAATACTACGCAGGGCATCAGACGACTTGCGGCAGCCATCTCTCTTGACATTTACTTCGTCAGAGGTGCAAGCCAGCCCATCAGCCCAAGAAAAGAAAATACAGAGCATCACCGGTGACCCCAAAAGCTCACAGCCCTCCGGAGAGTCGATGGACAAAAATGGTCTTGGCATGTTGCCAACAACGTTCTGGGTATGGGAACTTGCATCACGAACTTCAGCTTTTGAGGTCATCATAGACACGGTCAGCATTATGTCGCAAAGGGGCGGCAACAGAATGTCTAAGGCATCTAACAATATTCTTGGGGAAACTCCGCGGAAGTAGCAGGGCTGTCGCTAGATACTGTCGTTGCAAAACGCCCCGAAGCTCTTGACGAACGCTCGAGCGGAGCTGAAATTACAAGGTATGTCATAGCCTCAGCATATATTGCCAGCCGAGCCTAACATAATATAGTGTCTGCTCTTTTGTTCGTGGTTCAGATGGGGTCAATGGCAGAGTGGGAGGAGACAATACACCTACTTCGGCGGTACGTTCCAGCAACTCAGATGGACAAACTGCTCGAACTTTTGAAGTAGAAGGGCAAAGGTCTCCCAATCATCAGTCAACCACCTAGCTATAGACGATCAAAGAAAATTGATGTACCGGCGTTAGTCAACAATCGATGATCGCTCTTCTGGGAAGAAAACTACCAAGTACTTGGTATGTTCGCTTACCAAAGTAAGTTACTTATTACCCCTATCAAAAAAGGCGGCTTAGTCCGAAGCATTTTCCGTGGGGCTGGGTCTATAAAGCACTTTAAAATCGGACCCATGTCGTGTGCCCATCTTTTCCGCTTTGTGCTTATCTGCATCCTACCATGGTACCAGTTGCTGCCATCTATTTCACTAATTTCCAAATCATGATATCCACCGCGGTATCGAAAATACATTCTGGAATCTATACGCAGGTCCTTACCCCTCGATTTCTCCAGTACCACCAAAACTTATCATCTCTAGATTATACTGTGCCTTTCTAGGCCGCTTCCCCCTGATCCCAAACCATTACTCCAATGTCTAAACCCATACTGAGGAGCCTTACGCCATATCGTCTAACCCCAACACTCCCACCGCGATGGCCATTGTTATTTGGAACATCAAGCTCTGTCAACACATACCCTCATTCGTCTGTGCGCCGAGCAAGAAATCTGAAAGGCTAGATCAAATTGCCATCGCTGCTCAGGCACAGAAATTACAGGCCGAGTATTTGGACGTTGCCTCCAGTTTTCAGGCTTGTTGAGCCGGATACTAGGTTCGATTCTGCTATCCCGACACTGCAATTTAGCGGGATGATTCGTGGCTGGGAATTTATGGTGTTGTTGCGAGTATGCATAAAAAGGGGTTGCAGCTAGCGGAAGCGCAGCTAGATCCTCTTGTATATGCCAGTGTTGATCATCAGGCTGCGTTTGTGCAATTGGATGAGGTAGTAGGCGGTGGTGTGTAGCTGTATTCTATGCTATCGATGGGCTATGTTGAATGTTGTGAGTGGTGTCTTCCTTGAGTTTCCTATTTGAGGGATTCGGCGATTGAGACATGTATAACCTGCAGCATACTCACCCACCTTGAGTAGTAGCAAGCAATTTCTTGCCTTTAGTGTTTTCACCTTTTAGGCAGTATCCTGGGAATACGCCTAGCGTCGAAGCATGACTCCATCATTGCATATTCTCGCGCACAAAAGTCTCTCATGAAGAATTAAGATGTTGGAGATACTCATTCAAGGATCTCCACCAGCTGGAAAAGGAAACGTAGACCTGGAGAAATTTCAATCAAAGACATCCTCAAGGCTCGTTCCCAGTTGTAACACCATCTCAAGTGCAGGATGCCGACGTGGAGGATGAGGCTCTTCCAAGGGTCCAAGATAATTCTAATAACCACAATTGAATTTCGAAGATCTAACTTTCATAAAAAATGAAGGATCGGAGCCCATTCCCATGGGAAATGATTCATCTTGGTTCTTGGAGAAGGATGTACTTTTTGAATAGCAGGATTCGATGGATTTCGTGAGATTCACGAACGTGGTAGGCATCAACAAGTGATCTTCGGCAGATCAAAGAAAGCTTAGAATCATGATGTTACGTTGAACAGATACTGTAAGATTCTTGATACGAAGGAGGAGGACAATACCTCAATTTCAGAATTCAAGATGCGATTCATCAAGCTGATACCACGTTACAAAGGGCACAGCATCAGCCAAAGCATCAAACAGGAGTATTGAAATTACCAAAACAGTCTTTCACAGAGTATAATCAATTATTTCGTATGAAACCTTTCGAGAAAAATATCAATGGCGCGAACACACGTGATAAATGCAAATAAGCCTCCACATTCTCCTGAGTCTCTTCCTTCAGCACTCGACACTCGTGAGACATGGATCCATACACCCCACCTCCAGGCTCTCGAGGAATTGCCTCCGTCCTAAACACAGCGCGCTCTCACCTAACCCGCCTAACTCCTTCCGAAGCCTACTTCTATCTCCAAAAGAACAACATAAGAACCTCAGAAGAGTCGACAACTAGTCCTCCTCCGCCGGCAGTACTAGTAGACATCAGACCCTCCGCGCAACGAGAAGAAAAGGGCGAGATAACAGGAGCATTAATCATAGAACGCAACGTCCTGGAATGGAGATTCGATCCTAGATGTGAAGCCAGGCTTAAGATAGCGGATCGGTATGATTTGAGAGTGATTGTGATGTGTCAGGAGGGGTATACTAGTTCTTTGGCTGCGTTTGCATTGAGGGAGTTGGGGCTTTGGAATGCTACGGATGTCGTGGGAGGTATCAAGGCTGTATGTATTCGCCTTTGACCTTGGGTGTTGACGGCAGGAAATGACTGACTGTTTGTTAGTGGCAGGAAGAAGGCTTACCGGGCCCGGGTACAATTGTTGGCTTAGATTGATGAGATGAGGAGGGTTGAGCTTTAAAGCTATCACAACTCCAAGATTATGCAACAACAGCTTGAGATAACTTCTAACTTACATTTAGTTCATCGAAAACCGTTCAATGAGCATGCATGAGTTTGTCACGTTTGAGTGCACGTGCTTTAATACCCAATTTAAGAGCATCTTCAATCTGTCCAATCAGCAGTAGCCTCGGCTCAGTGGGCAAAATAGAATCCCCCTTTGGGAAAAGGAGGTATGATGTACGTTGTATTTTCTCGTCCCCATATTCAATTTTCATCTGTCGCATCCGCTTCATCACCAGGTCACCTTAACTGTTGACCGCGGCTGCCTTTTCCCGCCACTCATTCATCATCGAGCACCTCCTCGATTTATTTTAATTACTTTTCTTCAACCGTTGCCGCATTTCTCAGTGTGCAACGTGGTCGTATCCAATTTTTTCCAAGTTGCACGAAATTCCGTGGACCCGACGCGTTCTACTCGAATTACAGCATCTAATCTTCTCACATCCCATTGCGACAACTGGAAGTCATGGCTATGTTGACCAGCCCTTCGGATCTCATGAAAATGGTGCCTCTGCCGAGTATTGAACGGCCATTCGGCGTACACTTATGGCCCATCTTCGACAAGGCCTTCACCACATTGATGGGCTACCATCCACAGGACTTCGCCTTCGAGCCCCGCGTGACGCCCATGTCGACATTGAAGCAGACGGCTGTTATGATAACCCTATACTACACTGTAGTCTTCGGGGGCAGGGAGTTAATGCGCAACCGCCCGGCGTTCAAGCTGAATGGACTCTTCATGATCCACAACTTCTACCTCACGACCATCAGCGCCATCTTATTAGTGCTCTTCACTGAGCAACTGATTCCGACTGTCTATAACCATGGCATCTTCTACGCCATATGCGACGTCAAGGGCGGGTGGACTCCACCTTTGGTCATACTCTACTATGTATGATCTGTCCTGGTGGATGTGTGGGGATATGCTAATGCTAATGCGCCATAGCTCAACTACCTCACGAAATACCTCGAATTGATCGATACCGTATTCCTGGTTGCGAAGAAGAAGCCATTGAGTATACATTGTGCCCAGAGACTTAACGAAATGCGAAGCTAACATGCCTATGAAGCCTTCCTACACTGCTACCACCACGGCGCAACTGCCCTGCTCTGCTACACCCAATTGATCGGCTTGACATCTGTCTCATGGGTTCCAATTACCCTGAACTTGATGGTCCATGTTGTTATGTACTGGTACTACTTCCAGAGCGCTCGCGGCATCAAGATCTGGTGGAAGGAATGGATTACCCGTCTGCAGATCATCCAGTTTGTCATTGACCTTGGTAAGGCTCAATTCCCATCTTCACAGCCCATCTTACAGACTGCTGACCTCAACCAACAACAGGGTTTGTCTACTTTGCATCCTACACCTATTTCACCTCGACCTACTGGCCATGGATGCCGAACGCGGGCAACTGCGCAGGCGAGGAGTTTGCCGCTTTCGCAGGGATGGGAATTATCAGCTCGTACCTCCTCCTCTTCATCTCCTTCTATCTTGCAACCTACAAGAAAGACGGAAAGCGACCTACAAGCCGAAAGGCGGCTCGCTCCCTGAAAGACGCCCAAGTCCCTGATGTCGCAACCCTGATGTCTGGCGCAGGCGTGAATGGGAATGCGAATGGAAAGACGAAGAACGGCCATGCCACATCTACCGGAACCCCTGGTCGCCCAGTCACAAGATCTCGCAAAGCGTAGAAACCTTTTCTACTCTCGAGATCGGATTTTCAGCAGGAAGCTGTGGCAGCTACGAATCAACAAGTCTAGAGATAGATTTCCATCTACTTGTCTGTACAATGTAACACCGGATAATGTCAAAACTCCATTGAACAAACCTCATAATGTGCAAGGAGGCGAGCGTCAATTTTCTCTTTTTCTCTCTATGTTACTACACATTTGCATCAAAAGGCGACATGGCGGGGTGGCGCGCTTGGGATCTATTATACTGTATGCATAGGGTCTATAGGAGCAATACGTAAAGATGATACATTGCTTTGTTTGCTGTGACTGGTTGCCAGCTAGTGGCTTGAGCTGATTGTTCGTGCAGCTGCGACGGTCCTCGTAGCTCAGCCTCGCATTATTCTACGAGTCCGAGCTGCCCCGCGCAGTAGAGTTCTATATGGGGCGTGCTAAGCCTATAGGTAAAGATACTATTTCGTATTCCAACCCTGATTGCAAGCCCATCTAGGTATATCCAGAGCTTTCTACTTCGAATAGAATTTTGAAAACAGCCTTTGCCAATGTATCTCGAAGTGGTCTTAGAGCCTCAAGGACGTTAAATTTACATACCAAAGGTAATATAGGTAGGTACCGAAGGACTCGAAGAAGGATCTTGCCTGTAGCTTGCATGCAATAAGTCTCCTCTTATGATTAACAAAGTCTGGAGAAGTAAGCCCGGCAAAAGAAAAGGTACAAAGTGTTGTGCAGCAAGAATAAGCATCTCTTACTCGTACATAAGCGAAATACAAATGATGCACGGTGACGGTGAACTCGGAATCCGTTGATTGGGATTCTTTAACCGAGTGAGAACAGCCTCCACCGAGAGTCCACTCCTTGGAACGTGAAATCTGTCTTGAGTTTATGTACCGTACCCCTCTATTGGACTCGGAGTGCAATCGTGTCTGTGCAGTATGTAGGTGCTGTAGTGTAAGGTAGTGTGCGCCTTAGCATTGGGCGTTAGTTGAAGCATGAACAACACAGAAACGGTTTTGGGGGTTTTGTGTGTGCACCTCTGACGGCAAGTAATACAGGAACAATACAACGGCGGTTCTGGGCATGCCGCCTCGATGCAAGAAACGGAGGTTGTCAATCTAGGAGAAGAGAATTTCTGCCCCCTTCTTGTATTTTGAGGATCCGCAGACAGATCTTCGTATCAGACGAACACTTATCGCCACGACGCCGTCTGGTTGGTCGGGTTCATCCCATCGATGTAAAACAGTGGGCTGAGGATAGGCTGAACAGCGCAGTCTCAGGATGACCAGAGGCAGCCAATGACTGCCATTCTCCTGGAATAGTACCTTTTGCCGGGCCTTTAGATCTTCGGCGCTCCTGGAGGATTCAAGGGTGAGTTAACCAACCGTTTGCCGGCCCCCAGTCACACACACCAATGCCGCCACTGCCACCACTGCACTCTGCCCACCGCCCACCAGCACATTCCTTCACTCCGCTAAAACACCCCTGGTCTTGACAGATGGGGATGAGGCTAAGGTGCCTTACTACTGTACGCAGGCAAGTCGGAGTGCGTGCCCGCCAGCCTCGACTGAGCATTCGAGGATCAACTACTCGAACTGGAATGCGCGCAGGGGAAGGGGATAGGGAAGAGGGGCAGGAGAAGATGGAGGATTGGGCGAGCGAGCAATGGCATGCAGCGCAGGCACAGGCAAGCAAGGCAAGCAGGAATCAATCCCACAGACCAGATAGCCAAGTGGAGTAGTCCGTCCCTTCCTTCCCAAACCTATATGATCCTGCTACTTCTCACGCAATATTTCATCCTTCGGAGAATCAGCCGGCTCACGTACAGTACCGTCCTGTCACCTACTACACATAATAAGGCCACACATCCCCTTCTACTCTCTCATTTGAATGCTTTTGCGAATGGATACTTCTTGGACACCGGAGACGGAAAATTCCACCACATAACTCAATCTGCAAACCGTTCTGCAAACCGTTTCGTCAGGCCGTCAATTTGAAACGACCGCCTCCTTGCAGACCGCAATCCGCCCTCTTGGGTATAGACCGCCCATCCAAAAAGGAGTAACATCCAGACCCGGCCAGCGCTTTACATATATCTCTTATAACCGTTCAATCAGCCAGATTACGGTGGGTAAAAAGTTTCCCTCCATCTGGCCATCGCACTCTATTTCCATAGGACTACTTCTTCTTTTGTAAAGAACAGGCCAGGACCCGCAAAATAAATACGTTCAGGACCCCGATACCCTTTTGCTTGTTTCAAACAAACAACGGAAAAACCCGCACTATAAAAGATGCCCCTGATCAAGAAATTACACTCCTCAAAGGACATGACTGAAAGAGTCCGTGACGCCTCCCTCCAGGTCCAAGTCAAAGTTTCGGATTCTGTGAGGGACAAAAAGGAAACATTTCCAGATTTCGTGGAAGACAAAGGCATGGACAGCGATATGGAAGGCTCGATTCTTCGCCAATCTCGTCAGACGCAACCTACCAGGTCACCCCCAGCTCTGCCTCAACGAAGTGACAAAAGAACATCGAGGTTGTTGAATGATGTTATGCTGGAACTTCAAAATTTAGATGGGTCGCAACAAAAGGGTTTAGACAAGGCCTCCTCAATTATTCAAGAGTCGGATCCTCTTGAGTTATACTTGTCTAGCGAGGAGGATGCTTCTATTTCAGACGACGATGATTCCTCCCTTCTCGATCTCGACCTTGACCTCGACGCCATAGAAACCGAGATAGTAGGAGCGGACCAATTAGCTACATCCCAGGCTTCTGGTCGGACGTCACAAGATACTGCTCGAGTAATATCTATGACATTTGTCAGGCCTCAGATAATCACCATCGTTGCGACTTCGACTTCCAATAGTGCTACTTCGTCTCCTACCACAGCACGAACCTCAGTGGAACTTGAAACGCCCACCTCTACCACTACATCATCACCATCCTCGTCGCCGCAACCTTCCAAGCGAGAACAACGAGGTTCGCCCCTGAAGCGCCGTGCAAAATCTATCCACCGCCTGTCAATCTCTTCAATGGCCTCTCTAGCATACTCATCCAGCTCCTCCATCACCCCAACGAACCCATCACCCACCCAACTCCCACCAAGAAAATCCTCCCGCCTCTCAAGCCTCACTTCGCTCGTAACTGGCAAGTCCATCATCCCAACATCGTCTTCGCACGCCTTCCTAAACACAGACCCATTTCCAACTCAGCAACAATCCGAACAAGCCGAGCCCGAACCTGAGCCATCCAAAACACCCGTATCTGCCTTCAAGAAAGGATTAACTCGAGGCCTAGCTCGCCGTAGATCATCAATGCAACGTCTCTCCGAAGCCTATGCTGCGCAGAACTCATCTTATACCAGCCTGCCTTTCGTACCCGAGCCGGAGACCCCCATGGAGAAGAAGCCTGAGGGACCAGTGCGGTACCAAGATATCATGAAGAGTGTCGTTCACGCACCACCGCCTAGGCCACAGAGTCCAAAGGCTCGCACATCGAATATTTTCGCGGCGAGGAGGAAAAGCTTGAGCTTGAGTATGAGATACTAAGCAGCTCTGATTCTTTCCAAGCATTACTACGGAGCGCGCATCAGCATCCATTTTCGTTTCGAACTTGTACATATCGGATAGATGGATTATTTCTTTCTTTTCAGTCCTTCGACAACACTCACTTCAGCTATACATCGATTACACTCATTTAGCTTAATTTCTACTCTTAATCATGTCTAGGCGTTGGTGGGATACCATTTGCTTTTTGGCTTGTGCTTTTTTAGGGGGATAAGATCTCATGTATTTATTGTAATGATTATGGCTAGGTAGCTACGGCAAGGGAATCATGAGATGGATGGGAATCAAAAGCTATTACTCCTGCACGTTTTTACCACGAGTTCACCTATCTTCATTCATAATCGCCACTTGACTTGAATTTTCAACTTGCGGAGAGAGAGAGAAAATCGTACCAGGAATAGCAATCACGTGGCCTTCATCTCATCTGTCGTGCATTAGCCCCACCAGAGGCCCTGTCCGGCGATCATCAAGCAGGCTAGCCCCCGCGTTTGAAGGGTAGGATGCGCCATCGGTTTCAGCGAACTGCAATTGGCACCAAGGAATGGGACCCGAGGCAGCCGAGATCCTTCGGGGTCCGTGTGTCTATTTTTAAAGTAGGTACTAGATAAGCCGCAAGCAAGCAAGAGGGTTTTGAGGTTTGGGTGATTGATTGATTGATTGATTGTTTGATTGTTTTCACGAGAGTATTTGTATTTTCTATTTTATATACAGTAGTAGCCTGAAAAGCATGCAAGTTGGAGAAAGATTGGGGTTTTTGATACTGTACATATTAACAACTTTACATTAATCATTAATTAAGCTAATTAACCAGGCATGATGTTAGAAGTGCCGGCGCCGGCGTACGGTACGGTACGATGGATGTAGCGTGGGACGGTGGGTGGATATATGACCTTCCTTTAAACGTGTGGTGTTGCGAGGAGGTAGTTAGTAGTATAGTACGTATGTATTTTAGGATTAAATGACGTACTTGTACAGTGTAGTTTGTAAAGTATATTAGACAAAGTTTCTTCTTCCTTCGCTCTCATTTTTCACAAGCACACTTGCGATTCCGAATAGGCTAATAGGTAACGTTGAGGCAGGATCGAAATCTAGGTTCACTTTGGTACACCAGGTACACCAGTTAGGTATGCTTGGATTATTAGGCAGGGGCTGATTTACGGAGTACATATGATATGTATTTTACAACAAACTACGGGCTGAATTAGATCTGTATGCTTTTGAAGAAGTACCTAGTCACTTGCATATTCGTAAACCCCCAACGTAGAGTGGCGAAGTCGTGATGTTACACCGTACAGTTTTCCTGGCCTCGCGGTTGCAGGTACGGATGATTTATTTCTCTCTTTTCCCCTTTTTAGGGGGAAAACTTGGGGGTCGGCGGAGGAAATTGGGGGAGAAAAGTAGCGCGCGGTTGGTTAGAGTCTGCATTCGAGAGCCTCGGGAAAGGAAAAGGTCATACGATCGTTGGCGCCTTGTTATTCTTTGAACGATTTATGTTCTGAGGTAACACTGCTCTGCTCAGCCGTTTGAAGTTGGATGGCGCGCGCTTAGAAATATGTTGAGTAACGGTCACATGGCGCGTTTCTATTTTGATTTCATGCAAGGTACGAGCCTCGTTTCCAAGCAACCGGTTGTATGATTCCGGTATACGCGTAGTGTGGTGTAGTATCACATCAGTCCAACAGGCGCAGTTATGTCTATTTCCTTTTTGGTATTCCGATTTCTATTTCTATTGCTGTTCCTATTTCAGAGCCCGCCTATTTCAGTTGGTTGCTTTGGGTACTCTGTGACGTTACCAGCGGCTCAATGGAGACAGCGTACCCCTGCGAGCTGGGGATGTGTTTCAGATGTACTGCTATACTGGGGGTGGGGGCCCCGATTGGGATGTCTTGCAGGGCGCAGTAGTTCCTGTGTGCTTGGGGCGTGGAAGGAGGATCTCCCGGTCCGGTGGGAGAAAATGGCCCAGGGGTGGCTGTTTGTCTACATGTATCTATGTGTAATAGCCGGTTCTTCCTCCTTCGCTCGCTTCGCTCACAGTCGGGGTAAGCGAACGTCACAGGTAAGCGATTGTCATAGTAGAAACGTGCTTCCCACAAAATTTATATATAGGCACGTTATAATCTTGATAGCTTCTTACTACTTTACGTAATTATACCTTGACTAAAAATTTAAAATGTACCCTCAATCTGCCCTTTGCTCCTCTTCTCTTTTACTTAATCATCTACCTAATTACTATAGACTATATGCAACTAAAAGAGAGTACGATCAAGCCTTTAAGGAAGCGTATTTATAGGCTCTAGCTTACCTAGATGAGCCTTATCTTATCGCTACACGAGTCTATTATATTAAAGAGGACGCCCTTTATTAAGCAGTTCTTCATTTAAAGCAAAGGAAGCCTAATGCTATAAGAGTAGTATAATATGGCTAACGTAGAGGCTAAAATAAGCTGCTAGATACAGCTAGAGAAGAGGCGATTCGATAGTACTACTATAAGCAGTAGGAAATAGGACTAGGAGTAACGTATAAAATAGTTCGAGCTGCAATTATATATCTGCTAGAGGTAATCTCTCCTCCTCTTCTTTATAAATAACTCTAATTATATTAGCTTTCTAGCAAGCTAGCGCCTTCATTATCATAGTTCAATAAGTAGCTCTATATGAATCCCCTCCTTCATACAATTAAAACGAAGCTAATTGCTTATATATATCTCGAATTATATACTAAAGATAATATTAAGAACTAGTTTAAGGATTATTATAAAATGCTTTATGATCTAGGCATAAAGAAGGGGAAGAACGTACTAAATATAGATAAGGCTAGTGCTCGTATTAGATGCCCTAGAGGAGAGTCAATTATCATCCTAATTGATATTATAGAATATTATACTTCTAGCCCTAAGAATCGCAAATTAGTAATAGTTATCGAGACTATTATTGCAGATAGTAGAAAAGGGCCTCTACTATTTATTATTACTCCTAGAAAGAAGATTATAGAGAATTAGGTTCGTGATAAGCTGATTGGTAATAAGAAAGTAGTAATGTCTCCTATAGGCTATATAAATAATGAGATCGCGCTAGACTATATAAGGTATCTTATTAAGTATATAAAAGCAGGCCTAGAAAAGGCTTAGAAGGTTCTATTACTCGATAGCTATAAATCGTATTAGATACTCGAATTCTAGATCTTAGTAGAGAGTAATTGTATCAAGCTCTTCTACTTTCCTTTACATCTTATGTATATCTTATAACCTCTTAATATAGGCATTTTTAGGCCCTAGAAGCATTACTACGAACTTGCTATCTAAGCTATATTATAAAGCTTCGACTTTAACTACTCGATTACCTCCTTCTTCTATAATCTCAAATCGATTTGAGAGTAGATAATGAAATACTATATGATCGTTAATATATTTAAGTAGTTAGGGATATAGCTACCTAGTATAAAGGCAAGCCTAAAGAAAATACGAGGATATAAGAAGAAAAAGAGGTTGATAGATAAAGTAGAAAATATAGAGTAATTACTTCCTAAACTTCTACTAATACGTCTATAAGAGATATAAGAAATAGTATAGATAGTACGATAGCTTAGTAATTAAGACCTTACGCAATTCTCTAAGCCTTCCTGCGATCTCTATTACTCTATAATAAAGAAAGTTGATGTCTAGCTATAAAAGTCATACTTTAATACTATTAAGCATACTTCTCTCTAAGAGCAATTATATAATAAAAATAAGCGCAAAGTTACTTCCTATAGGAGCATATATAAAGGTAGAAGTGCTCCCTTAATTGTAGATCTATAAGAGAAGAAGAAGTATTATAATAAAGGTAGAATCTATAAGGCTATTCGTATTACTAAGGGGAAGCTTTCTACTACGATTAATAAGGCAATAAAAGACCTATATAGGAAGGGAATTGAAGCTAGGAAGCTAGAAAGGAAGTATATAAAGCGCGTTAAAGATTATGAAAAGAGGAAGGATCTACTACTACTTGAGGATATATATAAGATTTGAGATCCTAAAAAGAATCCTAATGCTATTAAAGAGTTTTTATACTCTATAGCTATATTCTTATAACTCGTATAAGTTATTAAAGAGCTAAAAATGCGATATGAGGCTAGCGATTAGCAATTAGATAAAGAACTAGTAATTAGACTTAGGAATTTATACCTTTAAGAAGCAGGTAGATATATCCTTGATTTAAGCCTAATACTAGCTAGACTACCTGAAGATTCCTCTAATTAAGAGTTAAATATAAGGAGTATAGACTCGATTACTCGGAATAATGACTATATATAGCTATAGAAATAATCTATTTGAAATTTGTCTAAAAACTTATATCTTTTATACTAATTTTGGTATATTGCATGTAGTAAAATGGTATTGCTAGTACATCTCACTATGATAATCGCTTACCTGTGACGTTCGCTTACCCCGACTGTGAGCGAAGCGAGCAGAAGGAAGGACCGACTATTAGAGATCTGCTGTGTTGGAAAGTTCCATCTTCCAATATCCATGTGGAGATTGGTGCTTGCTACTACCGGTACATTAGCAGTACGGTGCGGAGGCCAACATGTTGGTGCACGTTGCAGATGTTTCACTTATTCTTTTAGAACATTCCAGCCTTGTGGCATCAAAGGATTCCCATGTGTTCAAATACGAGTACAACTTATCTATGAGTCGGAAGACTTCGGCAACTCGCCAACCGCATGGATATTACGTGTTGGTGTTGCCTTCCGTCTCTCCCAGAGTGAAGTTGGATCACCGAGCCTAGGAGTTATTTTCGGCCTTTTGATGTCAAATGAAGCAATTTAGAAGTTGGAAGAATGCCGGAAGAACACAAGAGTCAGCAAGGCTGACTTTTGAGATGTTGGCTAATGACAATATTGCTTGACAGGCGTCGAATCCGAGTGCTACGAGTGATCTTTTGAAGTTCTGGAGGCAAAGTCCAAGATTTTCAGCCTTGGTCTTGACCGAAGTGACTAAGTTATGCTTCGGCAAATCCAATTGAGATTTGTGTTTGCGAGCAAATTCTCAATTTCCCTGCTTTCTCATTTGCGTCGAAGCGTGCTTTTGAGTTTAGGGCCATGAGGCTAGGAGTGGAGGGTCTTGCGCAACAGTAAGGGATACCCGTGCTATTCACCAAGTGCTGGTGGTACATTACAACACTGGGATGGCGGGCGACGAGATTGTCAATCAAGTGAAAAACATCTAAATCATTGGTAACGGAGAAGTGTCGCCCGAGGGAAAATGCTTCTAACGTTGTATGAGGACGCTTTTGTGCAAGTGTTGCAAAGCCAACAACCGAAAATTAGCCTCATCGTTTCCATAAATGGAGTCAGTACCATCGGTCGCTGTCTCAATGCCATCTACTCCGATGTACTGCTTCCGTCGTGGAAAATGGAACACAGCACACCGGGAACGCCTTTCCCTCAATGAAGAATTGGAAAAGGCCCGAAACTTGCTGAACACAAGCACAAAGGGGATGGAAAGCTGCGATGACAATGGAGATACAATCTCTCGCCGCCTTCACGGGTCAAGGTAACGTTAAGATGTCAAATTGTATAAATGATTCCTTCTCTTCTAGTGAAGTCCCTCATTAACGTCAGCTCCATCATCTGCATTGATCAGCTCATTCGGAAAACTTAATCTCACCCAAAGCACTTTTTACCAGAAGCCGTCAAGATGCGTTTCCAAACCCTGGCACTTATCCCCCTCATGCTCAACAGCGCCCTCTCCATTGCCGTCCCAGGCGACGCAGTCGCCGATACCTCTGGCGCCATTCAACTGCCTACAGGAAATGCCCTCACAGCTCGTAAAACTCCCCCTTTCCCTCCAACCGTCCCCTCACCCACCGCTTCCCCCTATCTTCACAAATTTCAAAGCTATGCTAACTTTCCCTCTAGTCCCACACGAAGTCCTCACCACGGCCCTCTCGGAGACCGATGAGTTCAACGTCTCATGCATCTTTAGCTGCGGTACTGTACTTGGAGCCGCAGCATGCATTGGTATTGCGATTGAGGAGGGGAATACGGGGGTTGCGGCCACTTGCTTGAAGAGCGGTGCGAGCAAGTTGTGCCCGTGTGCTAACTGCATTCCCGGGCTGAAGGCTTTTGCGACGAAGCATCATCTTTGTTGATTCAGTTTAAGAGGAGAAAAGAGGGAAGAAAGGATAATGTAGATTGCGATTTCTGACTTGTTGCATTTTGCCTTGGACTTTTGTTGAACACAAATGGGAAGAAGGTGGACTGCGGGTTTTCTGCTTAGATTTCAAGCAGATGGTAGAAATCTATCAAATTTATGCATATAAAATTGACAGATTTAAGCATACTTCTCTGAACAACCATCTTTTCAATAGAACTATTAGAGTATCACCTGGGCAACAACAATGGAAGTTTGCAACCGTGCAGGAGCCAAATACGATCTTGTTATTAGACCAGGGTAAAACCACTTTACGCAACCTAAGATGCTTCCTTCTCTTTCTAGTGCTGGACACAAAAGCGGCACTTGTGGTCATCGGCTTTTCATGTCTCAGCCCTCCTGGCATTATCAATTGGTGCCGCTACCTTTGTCCACCACGTGCCTTGTGTAAAAGGGGGACTGTCACGTGTTCTCGTAAATTCTGGCGAGGACGACGCGTCCGCACGGTCCGCGCCCCGCGTCGTAGAAGAGGACTTGGAAAATAACTTCGTGCTTCTTCCATAATTCTAGGCTCTTACATACTATTCATCGTGAATTTTCAGAGCTTCGCGATGTCTTCGACCTTGGATCCCAAAGATGATAATTACGATCAGCTCACAGACGTTCTCAAGGCTCAGAGGACCGCCACACAAAATGCATTTCGACGCAAAGGGTAGGTAAATGGGAAGCATGTCCCTTCTTTCGTACCCCTTTTATATCTCGAATCGATATGTTTCGAAGTTGGAAATATAGCTTTAGAGCTTTTGATACCAACATGCATACCAATTTAGCATCTTCAACCTCCCTGAAATACTATTCTAAGAACGAATGCAAATCACTGATTGTCTGCAGAGAGCGACCCAACAATATCCCGCCTCACACACAGGCTGTGAATGAATTTAAAATGGCTGCTATGAGCAATAGCATGAGAAGTATGGAGTCGAACAAGACTGGACAACATCTGATGCAGACAACTGTCATTGGCAGTCCCTATGCGCCATCTGTAGCCTCTTTCAAGGACCTCAAAAAGGTCATGCTCAAGGACTTGACAATTGAAACCAACCACCGAGGCTCCTATCTACTCCTACGATTCCTCTGTCCAGCTATGCGGATGACCGCAATCATGAACGTTGCTGAGGATGAAGCTGGGACTGTCATGCCCTTCGCTCTGTATTTTCAAGATCCGGAATCTACTAGAACAGCTGAGAGTATTCTCAAGGAGAAAGGTGTTATCATACTGAAGGAGCCGTACTTCAAAGTGGGTACGAATGGACAGTACGCTGTTCGGGTTGATCAGCCTACAGACATCATCTGGCTCTCCGAAGACGACCCTAGAGTTCCAACGAATTGGAGGAGTACCAGTGCCAGTGCTCCAAAAACCACAGAGTACTGGAAGAAAAAGGGAAACGACCTAATAGGTGCGGGCAGATTTTTCGAAGCGATTGAAATGTATGTAGCAATTACCATACGCATTACTCCTCTGACAATATCGACAGGTATACGAGAGCTCTTCGGTCCTCTCCAAATCAGGAAGAAGAAGAGATATTACACAACAACAAAGCTCTCGCAAACCTTCGGATCGAAGCTTTCGATTCTGCCTTGAACGATGTGTCTTTCATTGCGAATCCTCAGGACAGATCGGAGAAAGGACTCTATCGCGGCGGACTTGCACTTTATGGTCTAAGGAGATTCAAGGAAGCACTTGAAACTCTGGAAATACTGGTTCGCAAATATCCTGAGAGCGCGCCTGGCAAATACCAGCTCGATCGTACTCGTCTTCGAGTCGCAGAACAAGAGAGTGGAGTATACGACTTCAAAGCATTGTATAAAGCAACAAAGCTCAGACCGCCTCTAATGGACAACGCAAGCTACAGCGGGCCAATAGAGGTGCGAAACTCGCCAGGGAGGGGTAGAGGATTATTTACTACGAAGCCGGTGAAGGCTGGCGAGCTGCTCCTTTGCGAAAAAGCCTTTTCTTACTGCTTTGCCGCACCACCCGAGGAGATGCAGAAGGCTTCTTCAAAGTCATTATCTCAGTCATCTTTCTTAATAGATGTGCCCGGTAACAGAATCACTGTCGGCACACACGCAGATCTCATTCGTGACGTCTCAAACAAACTGGCTCGTAACCCTTCGCTTGGACCATCTTTCGGAGATCTCGCTCATCGCAAATACCAAGGCGTGGCATGTACTTCAGTTGACGGATCACCAGTGGTGGATACGTAGGTCTAATATTGAGTCTCTATCTTTCAATACCTTCTAATGTGTTACAGATTCCTTGTAGCAGACACAATTCACATCAATTGCTTTGGCTGTCCATTGACTTCGAGGGATATGCTCGACGACCCAGAGCTAAATCGAGCCAGCAAATACAAACTCGTCGAGCAACACAAAGATCCGATGCTTGGCACGACAGGAATCTGGACCTTAGCCTCGTACATCAATCATTCTTGCGATCCAACGACTAAGCGTAGCTACATAGGCGATCTGCAGATCGTCCGAGCAGCTAGAGACATGCCAGACAATATGGAACTAAGTTTTGCATACGTCAATCGTGTGGAGGAAATGGACAAAAAGCTTTCCGATGGCTGGGGTTTCCAATGCGATTGTGTTCTGTGCGTGGATGATCGCAAAGTTCTCAATGCTTCAAAGATTCAAAGACGCAAGCTTATCAAAAGCTTTTACGCTTCGAACGCAAGCAACAAGAGGAAGAAGGACATCATCAAGGAACTCAGCAAGACGTTCCAGCGTCCTCCATCCGAAGTCCCAAGGATTGAGCTGTGGGATCTTCACTTCTCCCTTGTCAATGACTTCGCTAAGTGCGGAGAGGGAGAGGAAGTGGTCGATCAGGTACTATCTGCTTTCAGCAGCATAGGTTTTGTTATTGAACCCCAAGCCTCAAGAGTCGTTGTGAGGAGATGGGGCTACCCTCATCAGGGAGCTACGTCGGCTTGGCTAACACTTCGGAATGTGTTCATGTCCTATGGGCAGAATGACCTTGCTGAGTCGGCGAAGGAATATGCTCGGATCACATGGATGATGCAGGTAGGCGAAGATACTACCTTTATCTATGACAACCCGCCCAAGGAATAGTGGCATTTGCGAGGAGGGAACTGCATACGATTGACGTGTTGACTTCATGGTATATTCACCATTCAGAAAATTCATCAAGGAGAACCTACTAAGGAGGTCTTATGATCCCTTACCAGTCTTTCTATGAGAAAGCTGTTGTTTCATGTGTCAGGACGGAAGACAGACGAGATAATTCGTTGTTTGCTGCCCAGAGAATTGATTCATTGGATACTAACGATTCTGACTCTGTAGCTAATCAAACTTTCAACTTTCAATACGATTGATCCCACGACTCATATGGTGACATGTTCTCCAAGTGCGCTCATCAACACTCACTGTCATTATCCTATAGTAATAAATAAAGAAGGTCTCCCTACAAACCAGAGCATCTTCAACGCGTCCTAAATTATTTTGAAGCGCACTTGAGCATATCGCTCCCAGTCTAAAGAAATCCCTAGAATGTCTCAAACACATAATCCCATTACAATTCAGACACTTCCCAGGGAGCTTCTGTTCAACATCTTCGACCATCTCCACTTGTCCGCCTCCGCCTGTCTCGGTGTAACTAGCAAAGGCTTTCACAACCTTTTCGAATCCAGCGTCCAGAGGAAAAAGAATCATGATTACCATATAGCGGTTGAGGTCATTAGCAGAAGCCACTTGCTTCCGAATCCCAACAACATGGGAAATGATTGGTATGCTGCAGCTATTCGACACATTGATACTAATATTGTACTTCACGAGAGAGCTGGGGAGTGGGATCGGTTCTGGGGACGAACTTTCGTCTTTTGGGAGTATGAGGAACATTTTTGGAGGACGGGGGAGAAGTTTTTGATGGGGCAGTTTGAGGAGTGGAGGGAAATGACGGGGTTCTGAAATGTGGAGGCGAAGTGGAGGGAGTATAGATCTAGAGCTTAATTTGCCTATAATAACATGAGTAAGGCCTTACAAAACGCTTGCTTGAAATGCACTCGCTCACTCAGGTGATATTGAACGAAAGGGGGAATCTGTCGTGGTTTGGTGTCATAAGATTCATAACCACTCACTCGAATCTATGGCCAAATGGCATTGGGAATCCGAAATAGGAGTGAGGCCCAAGGGCGGTTGTTTGCTTACTGAAGTGCATTTCTAGAGTAAGTATTCAGTCTTCCGTGGCAAGTGGATGAGAGTCATGATAAAGGGGGCTACAAAGTACGAGGTTCAAAATTTGAATCACGTGGGGAAAATTCGCTTAGCCCGCACCGCTGGGCTTTTTGCAAAATGGACCTCGAATAATTTTGACGACGAATTTCAACGCCAACTTCGACAACTACCACGACACCCAGCCATTAATCCGTCGAGATGGCTTCCCGTCCAACTGTCACCATCCTCAAGGCCGATGGCTCTGCCAGCGGTGCAACCCACCCTCTCCCAAAGGTACGGCTATACCTCGATTTGCGTGCTGATGCGCTGTGTGGGCTGGGCGCCGAGATGGACGAGAATTGAGCTGATGGATTTGAAATATAGGTCTTCACCTCCCCTATCCGACCGGATATCGTCCAGACCGTCCACACTGGTGTTGCGAAGAACAAGCGTCAACCATATGCCGTGAGCGAGAAGGCTGGTCACCAAACTTCTGCTGAGTCGTGGGGTACTGGTTAGTACACACTATTTTCTTGGATTCTGGCGGGCGGGGATGAAAATGAGATTATCTGAAGATCTACGATATGGGATTACATGAAGAATGCGCAAATTCGGCTCGCTGGGAGGCAATTGAGGAGCTATGGCTAATCTTACTTCAACACAGGTCGCGCTGTTGCCCGTATTCCCCGTGTCTCTGGAGGAGGAACCCACCGTGCTGGACAGGCTGCTTTCGGTAACATGTGCAGATCTGGTCGTATGTTCGCCCCTACAAAGGTCTGGAGAAAGTGGCACCAGAAGATCAACCTTGGTCAGAAGTGAGCATTTCCCCTCCTCTCAGACAGATTTCTGAAATTCTAATTCCTCCAGGCGATTTGCTACCGTTTCCGCCTTGGCTGCTTCGTCCGTCCCAGCTCTCCTCCTCGCCCGTGGTCACCAAGTCTCCACCGTCCCAGAAGTCCCTCTCGTTATCAACTCCGAGGTCTTCTCCGGCGCTGCGATCGCAAAGACATCTGCTGCTCTCGGACTCTTGAAGTCAATCGGTGCATCCTCAGATATCGACAAGGTCAAGAAGTCCCGCAAGCTCCGCGCAGGAAAGGGTAAGCTCCGTGGACGCCGTCACCGTCAACGCCGCGGCCCTCTGGTCGTCTACGACCCCGAAGTCGACGGAAAGGAACTCAACCTCGCATTCCGCAACATCGCCGGTGTAGAGACCAGCTCCGTCTTCGCCCTCAACCTGCTGCAGCTCGCACCAGGAGGACATCTCGGCCGCTTCATCATCTGGACATCCGCCGCCTTCAAGGCCCTCGACACCATCTACGGCAGCAGCACCGTCCCCTCGGCGCTGAAGAAGGACTTCCTGCTCCCATCGCCCATCGTCCACCAAGCCGATGTCGGCCGTCTCATCAACTCGTCTGAAATCCAGAACGTCATCCGCGCCGCCAAGGGCTCCAGCAAGACCAAGCGCGCCGGTGTCCAGAAGAAGAACCCGCTGCACAACAAGCAGGTCCTGCTCAGACTCAACCCATACGCGTCTGGCTACAGCAAGGACAAGATCGGCACCAAGGGATTGGGCGCTGGAAAGCCGGAGCGGGCCAAGGGAACCCAGTTCGCAAAGGTTATCAAGGAGGATTAGAGTGGTGTGACTCTAGTTCTTTGCTTTTTTCGTTTTTGAGGCTTGCTAAGGGATGGATGGCGCTACTTACGAAAGTTTTAGCTAGATGGCTGAATGTCTGCATAGAATAATGAAGACATTAAAATTTTCTAAATCATTATTAGGAATAAAGGCTGCTGGTAATAAGTAAGTGTTATGTGAAAATAGTGACTTTCTTATGGATATTAAAGACGACGTGAACAACAAAAGCTTACACTATCCAAAGAGTCCCTTATGTGCTCCTGCCCCACCCTCCTACCATCTTGCAGTCCACCATTGTCTATGATGAACACAGCCAGCAAAGAGAACTTCACAAATATAGGAAGCATCAAATTGTCAAATCATGAATACCTAATAAGCTGTATGCACCCACCCAGGACTCATCTGTCGATGGCCGGCCCGCGCTAAATATGTCCGTAACGCAATGCAGCCACCCTCCAACGCCATACCGCTATGCTGAATCTACAATACCTTCCCTTCCATCCCCTCTCCTCCCCTCATCCCAAGCCATCAGCCCTGCAAATGAGTCCCCCACCTACTCTGCGGCCCCTGAAACAGCGCCTCCGAAGGCATGACCCCCCGAACCTGCACCTCCCCCGGCGCAGGACTAGTTCCGCGACTTCGGATCCCGCTCGCCATGACCCTACCGATAGCTCTCTGCGGGCCCGGACTCATGACACTCGCACTGCCCATGCGCGGACTGCGTGGGACACTAGCTCCGCGCGTACCTCTGCGGCCATTCATCAGCATCTTGACCTCATCAGTCTTCCTCTCCAGATCCAATTCCATCGCGTCTTTCTCCGTCTCCAATTCTCTGATCTTGTCGAGGTGTTGCTGCACTTCGCTGGAATTGTAGAGTTCGTGGATCCGGACGGTATTCTCATTTGCTTTATCCCTAAGCGTCTGTAATTCTTCTTTCATCGCTGCAAGTTCACGCGCAGACTGGCCAGCCGCTGATGAGGCTTGCTGGTATTGCTCACGAGTGAACTCAGCGTCCTTTTTACTGCTCTCAAAACGGCGCGTTAGCCGCTCGTTCTCGCTTTGGATGGCCCGGACTGCTTCTGCCACATCTGCCATCTCGGCGACTTCGGGGATAGCCGATGAGGCGAGGCGGCTTCTGGCATCAGCTAATTCTTTATCGTCGGCTGCTTTTTGCGCTTGGGCTTTGGTGAGTTCTGCAACTACGCTATCGTATTTCTTTCGAAGGATACTATCTCGCTGAAGGACTTGGTTGATTTCGTACTCGAATTCGCCGCGTTCATTGAGTGCTTCTCGGTACTTTGGCTCTATCTCATCTGATCCTGCTTTGAGGTCTTTGCACCGCGCTTCTAGCATCTTATTGCGTTCACGAAGCTCGGCTTCTGAAGCATCTTTGCGTTGTAGTCGTTCTTCAAGTTCTTTGATCCGTTCTAGAAGTGATGAGACTTCAAATCCATGCGCATCGTCGAGAGCGATGTTTTTTGAGGTTGAGTCCGCTACCTCGGCGACTTTGGAACTCTGCTTGTCTGATGATGATTGCAGGGAAGTTCCACCAATATGTTCCTTGCTAGGAGATTGTTCGTTAAGCGTGCTGGGGTTTGGTGAGAGCCTCTGCCGCTTCGGTGATCCAGATCCAGAGCCTACAACATCGTCCAAACCCTGAATTATTAGCGTAAGTCTACAACATTATTACGAGGCACTCACAAATTGTCGCTTGCCGCTCGACTGGGGAACTTGTGTTCTCATGTCATAAGATTGGGTTGCAGACCCAGACATGACCTCGCTTTTCGATTGTGATTGAGAAGGAGTTCTAAGATCAAGTCCCGCAATTTCAGGCATAGGTGGTAATGGCCAAGAGCTCTGTGTCATATTCATTACAAACTCAGCACTCAATGTTGCAGCCTCTGGGGGTGGAGGATGATCTGAGTCTATCTTTCCGATGTCTTCCTGCAATTGTGATATGTAGTCGACAATGGTTTGTTTTCTCTCGACTGGATCCGCGATGTCTTCGACGCACAACTCGATATGTTCAATCGAGTCTGACACCACCAGAGAGATCAATGCACCCGCAGATTTTGCATAAGGTTTAGCTATTAGAGGCGAATCGAAAGCAACGATTGCAGAGGTTGGCTCGGCAGCAATATATTTATCTGTTGTTGAGCGCAGAGCTATCGTCAACGGTCCTCCAGAAGCATCGCGGAAAAGATTTGGACCATCGGGACCGTTCTCAAATCCATGGTATCGGAGAATACATTCAAGAATCTCCTGTATTCTTCCCGGCTGGGCTAATATTGCAATGTGCTGATTGGAAGGACGAATAGCATCAATGAACTCTGCGACAAATATACATTTTGTACTCATTGCCTCTGCATATTTAGCTTGATTTTCCTCGGATTCTTCTCTCTGCGAAGGGAAATCCTTTTCAGTTATCAAGTCTGGGTGACAACAAAGCGCTCTCAACTCATCCATCATGAGGTCAATCTCTTCGATCAAGTTGGGGTCTGATACCCCATCAGGAAGAAAGTCAAGTCGTTGTCGTTTGTTGTTTCTGACCGTCTGCACATAGATATCTCTAGTCTGTGATTGCAGAGGCAGTGGCACGACGTATACGTTGCCTTTCAGTGGCAGAATCCGAAGAACCCTATCGTCTGACTCGTCGTCAGCAGAGGCTTTGGGTGACGAAGCCGGCTCTGCCATAGGCAAAGGCACGGCAGGTTCGGTAACATTTTCGCGCAGAGGTAACATGGATATGGGTTCTGCTACCAAAGGAGATGGAGGAACTGTCGAGGCTTCTCTAGACGCAGATATCGCAGATCTCTTTGCACTAGCTCTTTCCCTGGCCTCTCTCATCTCCCTCATCAGCTGTTTCGGATCCATTACTTGAGGGGTCGACTGGGCGTCCATATCAGGATCGGAAAATGGTGACCGTCTGGGCGTATGAGGAGATTGTAGAACTTGCTCAATGCTGGTTATGACAGTTCCCTGCGACTCGCTTAGATTACTCTCCAATTGGCTTGGCCTCGTATCTGCGGTATGCTTCTGTGGTGCGGAAGGCCGAGTTTGCAGGTCTTTTATTGATGCCGCCCGTTCAATGGAAGATGTGTCTTGTGATTGTGAGAAGCCGCCTGTTTGAGCGCTCCTCAATGCCGAACTAATTTGGCCTGTCAATGAATCCTCCCCAGCAAATTGTGCAGATAACGAGGTTGCTCTTGCCGTTTGCGACGGTTGTTCGAAGCTATGAACGGATTCTTGTGTCTGTGAATGTGATCGTCGTTGTGGAGATTCTGCTGGTAACTGTTGTAACTGAGTTGCTCCGACAAATGATAGTGGCGGGCTAGGCCTAGTAGGGGTTTTCGGGCCGCTTTGAGATCCGGTATGCCTATGATGAAACATGAGTTACTCAAGCTCTAAAGATCACGGGGTAACTGAATCGGTTGAAAATTGAAATATTCAAGTTTCCAGGGGTGATGAAACAAGTCCTTCATGGTCACAAGACTAAGTGAGGGTATAATCTTCGTTACCTATATAACCCTAAAACCACGGCATTTCACTGGAAATGAGTGTTTTGAGAGGTTAAGAGGGAGAGATTACCGGTATAACATCTGCCGCTGTGTTTGTACAAAGTAAACTTGGCGAATGATGACTTACCTCGTTTCGACTGACTCAGCAGCCTCCTCTCCTACTACGTTGTCGTTACTCTCAAGCAATGGAAGTTGTGTCAAGAAAGGAAAACTGCTCGGAATTTCGAGGTAGTCTGGCTGTCTATTTTCTTCCGACGCGGATCCGCCTGCGACAGCTGAAGAGTCTATATGCTCGCCCGAAGATGTTTCAATTTCCTGTGGAGCAGAAAGTTCTAAATGGCCGCTGAAAACACTCTGTGATGCAGAATCCCCTAACGCGTTGCTGGACGAGCTGTTGACGGCAGGATAACTCTCCAAAGAATGATCTTGTGTAGTCTCTTCACGAGTCGCAGTGGAATTCTCTCCTGTGCTTCGTTCTTCGGCAATAAGCTGAGAATCAACAATATTACTAGTACTGGGTCTGTAGTCCGAAGATGCAGCAAATTGCCTGTCAGAACTAGAAAGACCAGTCTCGTCGCGGGACGAAGTCAGCAACGTGCTCCTGAGTGGTGTGTCCGATTCTGTTGCGGTTTCCGGCTGTGTTCCTGAAACCTGTGTCTCTGGAGGTTTGTAGGAAGCAGATTCCTGTAGCTCTTGAGAGTCGGCAACTTCAATCTCCTCGTCCCAGATATACTGGTGTTTATGAGACTTATGCTGTGGATGTATTTGTGACTGTGACGATGTAGTTGCTGGATCACTGGTCGACTGATGAGGGTACGACTGCTGTGAGGGCTGCGAGTTTTCTGAGGGCTGCGAGTTTTCTGAGGGCTGCGAGGGTTGGGAGGAAGCAACTGTTTGGTAGTCGTTTGGGTTGAAGTCTTGGGGCGGTCTAAGGATAACCTGAGGCGTGCTTCGGTAGATGCCAACGCTGGATAACTCCTCCTCGTAACTGTCCTTTATTTCGCTGGGAGCTCTGTATGGAGGTACAAACAGAGCTTCTTCCTGAGACACTGACTGGAATCTAGCAGTCTCTGATGTGCCTGCCCGTCTAGGCTTCTTCTTTGTAGAGTCGCCAACGTGTGCCTCCGATATTCGCTTTCGTTTTGCTGTATGTATAGGCTGGCTACTGTCCGGATTGTATGTTGAAGGTCCACCTGCACTATCACGTACGCGCCTCCTCTCCTCCTTCTGCTTGCGCGCGTCTCTCTTCTTCTTTTCCCAATCCCGAATGGCAGCTTCGTTGACGTTTTTGGCAGGTTCCTAGAGGATTTGGTTAGCAATTTGCTTTGCCTCGCAAGGGATTTTGCATCATACCCAAGTTTTGTCGAATGGACCCTCCCAGTCTATTTCGTACCAGAGCTTTCCGCCGGGCCTTATTTCCTCGGCCGTGATATCCTTGATCGGATATTCGTCCTCTGAAGCTTCAATTTTCTTGGGCGACCGTGCACTTCTGTTATGGAAGCTGGAGGAGCTTATATGCAGCGGCGATTCTGCCAGAGATTTGCGGCTTCTTGGTCTCTTTCCTACGCGTTCGCGTTCTGGTTCCATCTGGGTATTTCATAAGCTTTTGCGTCCATGGTCGAGTCAAAAGTGAGGAAAAAGATGGAAGAACAGTCTGATCCAAACGGCGGGGCTGTACAAAATAATGAATAGTTCAGAAATTCGGTCGAGTATTTCCTTGCAAAGCAAAGAAATGATTTGGACTTACTGTTTCGATTATAGCCTCGCCCCGAATCGACGCTGTCGTCGGCCGTACTTCTTGGCAACGACCCCCTCACCTCACCCTTGCCGTGAATGCTTAGATGAATAGATCAAAGGTATATTTGTTGAATAATCTGCATCTGCTATGAGAAGATATGCTGGTATTGTTGTTAAAGATGCGTCAAAAATTATCCTGCTTCAGCATCGTAGTTGCTGTTGGGCGAGGTATTTAGTGAACTGCGAAGGGAAGTGTTCCTCTGTTAAGTAAAGGAAGATAATGGTCGTTATTCACTTTAAGGGAAGACTGCCCTTTGCTCAAGTTTGCTTATGATCACATTCACCGTTCACGCGATCTTTCCAGCAGGCACTTTTGCAATTCACATTGTGGTGACCGAGGCATATATATGATCCCATTTCTTGAACACTTGAATGCCTATCAACAGCAGCTACTTGACCTCTTCTTACGCGATCCCGAAAGTCTCTTTAGACATCCTTACCTTCATATTGTTCAATTCCAACTTCTCATTTCCCATTCTACTCCGCTACCATACTTCACTAGACTGCGCCGTCCTGCAACTTCATCACCACCCTTTGGTAGTTTCCCTTCGAGTTTCGTCACCAGCTTCAGAGCATCGACCTTGATCTGGGATTCTGATTATGTGTGCAGCAACCGAAGACACGGTAGCTAATCTGACGTGCGCTGTTACTGGACTGGTCAAGTCACAATGAACAATTCGCTTCAAAGTGCTAGATTTGAACAGTTTCGTACGTCCCATCGAGAAACGAATAAAACACATAACTACCTGTTGATTGATCTCCTTCCCCGTCGCGTCGCCGTCGACACATGCTTAATCGGAGGCCGAAGATATCAGACGGGAGGAAGGAAAAACCACCGTGTACGACGGTTCCTCAGTTTCGGCGTATTTCCAGCTGGCTTCCTCAGCTTCTGCTTTGGCTCCCTCACACAGTAACTGAAATACCTACCTAGGTATGAATATTCACTGGGCTTTGATCGCCTCTTCAATTGGACGAAATGTTCGCAGCTCCCTGGGGGAGATAAATTAGAGAAAGTCTAATCTTGACCTGTAATCGTTCCATTCACCAACCCAGTACCTACAGTCGCCTTGACTTTATAGCCGTACTTGCTCGCTGGCTCCGAGAAGCTTTCTCATGCTCTCACTCACTTATCCCTCCCTCCTAATTCACTCACTCAGAGCTAGAAACAATTCCCGCCCCAACAAACATTTCCCAAATGTCCGCCACATACGAGATGTTCCAGCATACTCCAGCAAAGACACAACACACGAACCCCAAACTCAAGATGATAATATAATATACTATACTTATAGAATGAAACCAATTTAATCCAAATATACGCTCAGCTTTACGGGAACATGCGAAATCAAGGGAAGAGAAAGAAGGCATCAATGGCCATGGCAAATCAGATCAAGTGTTATATCTGCTTGGTATTGCGGCTAATCATACACCACATAGTCGCATCTCCATTGACGTACGCCATACCCCTTCAATTCATTTTGCCAGCTCCATAAATCGATCGCTCAAACGAACACCATCCCAATGATTTCACGCAGCATTGACTTTATCTGCATTGGCCCTATTCAGCTTCGCCATCATTGTTGCGTCCAAGTCCCCATACCACTTCTTCAGAAGCCCAATGTGCTTCTTCTCCCCGGCCCCTAACTCCACTGGCGGTCCACGAATTTCCGGTTCTTCTTCGTCTTTAAAAACGGCCCAGCTACTCGCGTCGTCTGAGCGAAGCGCGAAGCCTTTATTCTTTACAGAAATGACTTGAAAGTTGCGAAGTAAGACCCCGTCGCCGGCTTGGATGATGGGTAAAGCATCTTTGTAGGGGCGGAAGACTTGGATCTCGGTAACGGCACTGGGCGCGATCGACACGTCGGTAATGTTAAAAGTAGTAAGGAATTGCCGTGAAGTTCCTTTTCCGCGCTGGGGTTCGGTTGATGGGGTGGTTGCAACTGCTAGGACATCTAGCTTTGAGTTGAGGTGATAGCGCAGCACCTTCAATGCTGTAAACTCGCTCAACTCAGTTCGTAGGGCTCTCGAGAGCTTCAATTTCAAGTCCGCAACTGGCGCTTGTCGCAGATCGTGGCCCTTAGTCGGAGTGTCCGTCTCGGAAACAGAATGCTTTCGGAGACCGTGACCTTTAGGCGGTGTGTCCGTCTCGGGAGCAGTATGCTTTCGGAGATCATGTTTCGGCGGCGGAGTGTTTTCATTTGGGGGGTTTCGTAGGTTGTGCGTAGGCTGTGGAACATCCTCGACAGCAGGCTTCTCCCGCAGGTCGTGGCCTTTAGGCGGAGTGTTCGTCTCGAGAGCAGTATGCTTTCGGAGATCATATTTCGGCGGCGTCTCATTTTCATTTGCTGGTTTCCGTAGGTTGTGCGTAGGCTGTGGAACATCCTCGAAAACAGACGTGCTGCGAAGATTATGTTGCTTTGACGGCAACTCGATGCTAGCTACAGAAGTCCTCCGAAGATCGTGCTTCTTGACAGGAGAATCGTGAGACGCAAGTGCTAATTCTACGCTTGCATCATGGCCTTGTGGAGAAGAAGGCTTTTCATCGATGACCACCATAGGAATAGAGCGAGAGCGGTCTGACAGGGCGCTATTTTGGGTGTTACTCATCGCAGCTTTGACAGGTGTTGAGGGTCGGACGCTTTCTTTTGGCTCTAGAATTGTAGATTTGACCAGCCTTGAGCTCCTTCTTGGACTTGGAATAGTAGCCTTATCGACGAAATGCTGTGGTTCAAGTACCTCCTCTATTACTTCGTGGGTGACTGTACCTTTCTCTGTGAATTCATCGGTGATTCCGTCCATAGTTCTCTCCCTTTCGGAAGTTCCTTCCATCAATGTGTCTTCCGCCGCTTCCTCGCTTTCCACCACTAGATTATCTCTCCCGGCTTCTTCAACTATGACTTCCTGATCTTCTATCACGGCCTCTTCACTATTTGCCACATCTTCAATGGTTGGAGCAGGTGCAGTTGTATCAATGTCGCGGGTTTCAATGATTGTTTCAGAGATCTCAATTCTGACCTCTAAAACATCACTCTTTGGGATGTCACTGGATGCTGTAATTGATGTATTTTGTGATTCAGCCGCTGTTGCATGCACTTCTTGAGAAGCCGCGAATGATGTCTGGGCAGAGAAGATTTTCTCAGATTTTTGAGTATCATCAGGAGTAGGGAGTTGGGCACTGTTGTTCGCATTCCGTAGAGTCTCTGACTCCACGGAATTTTGGCCCTTTCCAGAAACCGAATCAGTTAGCTCTTCTGCCGAATTTTCGTCATTCGAGCCGTCCAGACCAAAGCCTCTTGGTTGTAGAATGGGTGGTATTGGGGATGCTGATGATTGTTTTTTGTGTAGTGTCGAGGAGTCATCGTCAGAAATGTCTTCATCCATTGTGGTTGGCTCTTCGTCCAACTGCAAGATCACATTCTCTTGGTCTTTACGTAATACAGCGTTGAATTCAGACCTTGAATCGTGGCTTCTTTCGTCGCCCTTGAATTCGGGTTCTTCTCTCACTTCTCGAGTATCCCGGCGATCCTTTGCTTCGTCTTCGGAGTTACTTTCCTCGTCGCTGGTATGATATGAACCTTGACGCTCATGCCCATTTGATCCCAATTCTGATCCTTCGGCACGTCGGGTATCTAGATTGCCGTGCATATCCTCATCCGAGTCAGGTTCAGGCGCCGCCTGTTGCAGTCTAGGGACGGGAGGCTGAGGTGTAGGCATTGCATCGGCATCTTCGTCATCTGAGGAGAGCAAGTCTATGAATACGGGTGCTTGCGGAACAGAAGGTCTCTGCGGAGGCTCATCTTCCACATCGTCATCATAGCCTTCGCCCACAACTTCACTGCCCTGGTCTTCATAGTAGTCTCCGGGATCTCCATTAGATCCAGGCGAGGAGATATAATCACCATTTTCATCTACCTCGAACGCGTCATCATCGTAGCTCTCTTCGTCTTCATAAATTTCTTGGGAAACTCTGGTATCATCATGCGGAAAATACTGGCTACGAAGATGCCCGGATTCCAGCTCTTCTTCTTCCTCGCTGACTATTGAACCCTCAGACTCTTCTACGTTAGCATTAGAGGCACGCCCTAAAGCTGCTTCCTCCGTTTCCTGCTCCTCTCCTTCGTTACTACTCTCTATCAAGTCTATTGCCTGTGACTGCTGACTACCAGCCCGTGACATAGACATGAAGGGAGGAGGTGGAGTGCTCATCCTGGAATTATCTTCCATTCGGTTTTCGGGTTCTGGTAAATCTGGATACGCTACCACAGAGTGATCTCCCCATACCGGTACAGAGTGATGTTCAGATAGCTCGTCAAGATCAGGATACTGTGAATGAATCGGCTCCGGATCATGCGGCGCGTCATTATCGAGGAATTGGCGCGCATCTTGGTCCTCCTCTACATAGAAACGTTCATCCTCGGTGAGATCACCAAGATGTTCTTGACTGTCTGGCTGCTTCGGCGGAGATTGATTATGCCTTGTACTGGCATTGTCTCTCTGCCATTCACCATGTTGGTTCTCAAGACCGAAACTCTCTTCCACGTTGATGGGGATGAAGCCATTTGCATCGATTTGAGGATTAGTGAAATTCGAGAAATCAGCAGGCTCTGCTTCGTCGCGGCGCTTTGGACTAGCTGAGTAAAGGTCTTCTTCTGAAACTTCAGTATGTGGTACTGAGTTTTCAATGGGGACCGGGAGCAGTTCTTTTGGATTACTATTATGTCCTGGCAGTGAAGCTGGCGTGACAGGTCCCGAAAATCCAAACAAGCTTTTCGAAACCAATGGAGATACCAGAGGTAATGATTCTGAGGGTTGGGGCCGAATTCGAGGAAGAACAGGAGCCAATTGTTCGAAAATCGGCTGAACTTCTGCTTGTGGGAACGGTGTCTGGATGGTAGGCGGGGGCATGATGTTTTCAAGGGCGGCAGGCACTTGGATTTGAATACCTGGCTTGATGGGCTCATCCACACGTGTGTAAGAGATACCGGCAACATTCACAGCCTGTCTTGAGAAATCCGCCAGCGCCTCCGCAGCATCATCGGCTTCTAGATCCATTGTTTGACATCCTTCGTCTGTCATCACAGGCCGCTGTTGCACCACTGGTTCAGGTGATGGGACAGGAGTCGCTTCCGTGGATTCTTCTGGTTCAGGTGTGGGGGATCGGCTGCTATACTGCCATCGCTTCACGTCGCTCAACCTGGTTCTCTTTCTGCCCTTTCCACGTACTGTGCCATCCGCTTCGTCGAACGGGTCGAAACCTTCAAATACAGACCCATAAGAGGTCCTTGCTCGCTTGAGAAAGGCTGGCGAGGAAAACTCATTATCTTTCTGGTCCGTATATGTTGGTATTGAACTCGTATGGCCATTTGTGGCAGGGGGAGTTGCAGTGGAAGTATCTGGTGGGGCTATAGTTTCGGGTTCTGCCGATGACTCTGGTTCTGGGTGATCTATGTCGACTAATTGAACATCTTGCGAAGCTTCTGGTCGAAACTAAATACCGAATGTCAGCAAAAGTCTAAAAGTAAAGTCTATGAGAACGTACCTCGAGAAGTAGCCTCTCTGTGAACTTCAGCTCGAATTCCACTCCCCTTCCGGGAGTCGACACTTTATTCTCATTCTGGATCCATTCTGCACCCTCCAAACACAGGACTACCTCATCACCACTAGCGATCCCAGATTTTGTGACTTGCTTTGCGCTTGAGCCTGCAAATTGCACCCGCACCTGCCCTCTCGTTCTCCGCAACCGGAAATCTGGTTCAGACAGTAGAAAAGCGACCGATCCAGTGGCAGAGCTGTAGGGCCATGTCAAAGTGACAATTGCTTTGATCGATCTTGAACTTGGCGCCGCAAGAAGAGGAGTCAGCTGGGCGATCGGGATGTGGACTGCGCTCTCTAATGTTGACTTTGCGTTTCTCCCGCCTGGAGGTTCCATTGTCAGAAAGTGAAGGATTGTCCTCCGGATAGAAAATACACCATATCTCTTTGGAGATGCGTGTCCTGCTCAACTCGTTCGTAGACGTGGATGTATTTATTCGGAATTCCTCAACGCGTGGTTTCTTTGATGTCGTGGAGGGATGACGCGAACGGCTGCATGAGGCTGGAGGGGACGCTAATCTAGAAATACAGGGCGGTGAATCGCTATGGCATCGAGAAAAGTGGCAGAAAGAGCTACAACTTTCACTATCCGTGTATTGCCCCACCTTTGCAGGCGTGCTTTTGAAGAATCACCTCACCTCACTCATTTAGCATTGGTTACTTACCGGCACTTCCGTAGTCAAGTCCTTCTCCTGTTCCTCCTGTTTATTCATCCTGTAATTCCTCTCGTTATCAACTCATCCAAAATTCAAAGAGATCTGTTAACCAGACCAGAAGCTCGGCCTTGAGCAACATTTACACTTTTACTTTCTACCACTTTTTGCACTCCTAGGATATGGGCTCAGTATTAAGGGCAACGAGCTCTTTGCCTGTTAAAAGGATTGCTATAATAGGCGCCGGCCCATCTGGACTCGCAGCAGCAAAGTTCCTCCGGGCAGAAGAGTATTTTGACACAATCGACATCTTCGAGCAGCAGTCTGAAGTTGGCGGGGTCTGGCATTACACTCCTAGTTCAGGGGAGAAGGTGTCGATTCCCTCAACCAACCCCAATGTCCCTCTTGAGAAACCAATATGGCCAGATGGATCAAAAGCGCCTATCTTCTCGAACCCAATGTATGAGCACTTGAACACAAATATACCCAAACAGTTGATGTGTTTCTCCGACCAAGCGTTTCCCGCCGAGTCTCTGCTCTTCCCAGCTCGACAGGATGTTCAAGAATATCTCGTCAAGTATTCTCAGGATGTCAGGGATATCATCTCTTTCTCCACCCAGGTTGACGATGTTCAGCTACTGAAAGAGGGTCATTGGGAAGTGACTACCAAGTCTACGATCACGGGGGCTTCGAGAAAGAATGAATATGACGCTGTGGCTGTTTCTAATGGCCACTACTCTGTGCCTTTCATTCCATCAGTCACCGGAATCGAAGCTTTCGACGCTGCGTATCCTAATCTCATAACACATTCCAAAATCTACCGTTCTCCAGAAAAGTTTACGGGCAAGAAAGTCATAGTAGTGGGGAGCGGAGCGTCTGGCTTGGATATTGGAACGCAAATCAGTCTCGTCTCCAATAATCCCCTTTTATGCTCTGTCAGGACACCATTACCGCAACTCGGTCAAGAAAAGGAAGAAGTGCCTCCGATCGCTGAATATTTGGTGGAGGAAAAAGGGGTTCGGTTCGAAGATGGGCGTGTAGAGAAAGATATCGATGCCATCGTGTACTGCACAGGATACATCTACTCCTATCCGTTTCTCAAGGCACTTGATCCAGCAGTTACGAATGGTCGTCGAGCCGTTGGACTTTATGAGCATATCTTCAACATCGCGCATCCAACGCTTGCTTTCTTGGGATTGCCTCAGAAGGTTATTCCATTTCCAGTTGCCGAGGTTCAAGCAGCAGCGGTTGCCAAATTCTGGTCAGACAGGCTCGAGTTACCTACAAAGGAGAAAATGCAAATATGGGAGAAGAAACGGGTGGAAGATACGGGTGAGGGAACAAACTTCCACGTATTCGGATACCCACAAGATGCCGAATATATCAACGGGTTACATGACTGGGTAAAGCTTTCCGGCTTTAAAAAGGTGCCTGTCTATTGGGGCCCAGAACAACTCTGGTGCAGGAGACTATATGCAGAGGTGAGGGAAAAGTGGGTGGAAACAGGAGGTATTGCGAGATCGATGGAGGAGCTGGGATTCAAGTTTGATCAGGACGAATGGAATCGTCGTTGAACTTATGTTGGATGATACCCAAATAGACTAGGCTAGCGCTGAATGAATAGATGGATGTGGGATGAATGAATGAAACCGCTATTAAACCAATATAATAGTGCTACTCTCATCGGAGATGGCTAGCAAAGCGTCTTTCTATCGGATACCCACGTGACACATGAATTACAAAATCGCATCAATCCTTGCAGATGCAAAATTTGAAGTTTTGATGGGGTTTTGATTAAGAATCATGGAGCTGTTACTACGACGTAGAATATCAGCAATAGCACAAGTACGGATTCAAGAGGTTCCGAATCGCTGAAAATTCATCAGACATTTTGCCAAAAGATATATCTCAAGATCAACCGATACGTGCAAGCACGATGGCTGATTCGTATTACCAGAGTGTGTATTTTCTTCATATGAATCTATCGAAGACGAGAAGCTACGTACATAAGATCCTCCTCCGCAGCATAGCTATTGGTCCTTGGTTGTATGTCTCCATCATAAGGTCATCATCATTTCGTGGAAGCCAGCTGTGAACAGCGGCCCTCGGGACGATGGTTTTAAAGTGGTGTTTTGATCTTGACCTCTCATCGGAGGTGCCAGCTGAGTAGTAGAGTTCAAGCCGACACAGATTTGAGTTGGAGGTCTTGCTGTTAAGGAAGGAAAGGAAGACGCGAAGCTCCTCCGTGAAGAATATTTTATAGTGACAATGACGCTAAGGTACACTAACTCTAGCCTTTTGTGCTCGCCCCACTGCACCACCATACCATTCCAAACTGCAGGCACGCCAACTCTGCATTAACTTACATACATCAGATACAACCACCATTTTACTGCCAAATACGCCAAATTGAGAATAATACCCCCTCTTTCGCACGATATCTACGAGCTTTCACGAAATCACCAAATACCTCAGATCTCTTCGCCGACTCAAACGCAATATCGTCTCATTCGTTACCTTCACCCAACTCAAACTCCGCCGACTGCACTCCCTTGCCAAAACGAACAGCTTCCAAAGTCACCAGTCGGCTCACAAGCTCTGAGCTACGAAGCTGCGCAGCTCTTGCGACCACTCCTCAGTTCGAAATACCTTCAACTTGCCGGAATGGATAAGGATAACCTGTGGACCCGCCGCTCGAAGTAAGTTTTTCATCAGCACAATTCTGAACCCTGCAGGCGCAAGACTAACCGCTACTTCTCTAATAGCACCAGCAAGCTCTCTCTGTCCACAGCTAATCCTTCTGCCAACGGCGGCCCTCTTTCAAACGATCATTCTGTCCGACCCTACACCCTGGGCAGGCGCCATGGAGATTCCTCTTCCCATAGTAACAAGAACCCTTTCGGAGCCATGTCCCCTTCGACGACCTCCATAGCTTCCCCAGTCGCAGGCGCATCCAGCGCATTTGGCCTGGGTTCAGGCGCATTCGCATCTTTCGGAGCTGCCAAGACCCCGAAGACTCCCGGAAGTGCACTGGACTTTGGAAGTGTAGTCGGATCTGGTAAAACCCAGACTGTGGAGAAGCAGTTCAAAGACCTAGGATCCAGGGCCTCCAAATCCTCTCTCACAGAGAGCTCCAAGAACTCGACAACTCCTACACACAGTCTGAGGGATAATTGGGTATTCTGGTTCCGGCCACCAATTTCGAAGTCCAATGGGTTTGTAGAGTATGAAAAGACTCTGCATGCTATAGCGAGCTTTGATACAATTGAGGACTTCTTCAACGTATACCATCACTTGAAGCGCCCCTCGACTTTACCTCTTGTCTCCGATTACCACATCTTCAAGAGAGGCATTCGGCCAGTCTGGGAGGACGACGAGAACAAGAAAGGTGGCAAGTGGATTGTGAGACTGAAGAAGGGGGTAGCAGACAGATACTGGGAGGATCTGGTTTATGCTATTATCGGCGATCAATTCGCAGAAGCCAGCGAGGAGGTCTGCGGAGCTGTCCTCAGCGTTCGCAATGGAGAGGATATCTTGAGTATTTGGACCAGTGTGGATGGTGGGAGGGTTCTTAGGATCAGGTATGCTTCAACTTGCTGTGTAGATTTTAAGACATCGCTAACAGCCTTTGCAGAGAGACTATGAAGCGAATTCTAGCCTTCCCTCCAGATACCAAGGTCGAATGGAAGAGTCATGATTCAAGTATTGCGCAGAGAACAGCAATCGACGATGCTCGCAAGGACAAATCTAACCAGCATAATCACAACTCTCCCATCGCCGCGCGCAATGGTCACAAAGACAACGATCATGCCTCTTACGTCGACAAGAAGTAAAATCAGTAGTCCTTCTGGTTTATGAGCGATCTATTTGGTATAGGTCAAGGGATGACCCTCATGTCAATGATTATTTCCGTGTACAAGTAATTTTGGGTTGCATAATTGGAAAAAGCGTACGGAAACGTTTCATGACGGCAATTTATTTCCTCCTTTCGGGTTTGGTACCAGCGGGTTAGCTTCAGCACGGAGGTTGTGTGTATCATAAGGAAGGAGAACTAGCGGGACTCTGTCTAAGTGGTTGTTACGCTTCGAATTGAAGCAGGCATATAGCAATCCAAACAAGCATGTCCTGAAATCTACAACTCTCGTTGTCTGATTTATAATAAGCATTCAGCATATATAGCAGATATGTCAATATTGACCCCAAACATTTTCCAATGTTAAAACCCCGAAGCCCTCTAGCGGAGCTATTCCCGCAAATACTGTCACACGAACGCGCAGGGCTGAACTGCGTCAAGAGCGTCATCCCATGTGTGTGTCTTCGTGGAGTAAGCCACATCTCGGTCGCCACAGTTCGGCCTAGCCTTCCTCTAAAAGGAGGTAAGATCTTACAGGATCGGATGTCTCACTACCTACTCTGTGCGGCACCATCGCCCAAAAAGAATGATACACCGTCAAGCAAGACCAGAAATAAGGCGCCTTCCTTCGTCCCTCCTTTCCCTCCCTCTACTTCCAAACCCCATATACCCCAGAAAAGGAACGTATTGCACATCAGGAGAGGGTATACAAGGTCTCGAGCATCCGAACCAACGCCGGATCAAGTACAGGCACCTGTGCTCTTGCTCGAGGCGAGCCCACAACACATCTCTCCAGATGATCTTCCCTTCTCAAATAGACTTCCAAACTCGACGGTCCAATGGTAAGTGCAGCCAGGTCTTCAGCTGTAGGCTTTTGCCCTCGTCCCAATGCTGGTACTGCTGGACGTAACGGTTTGGCATGACTGGAAGGTTTTTGACGAGGCGTCTGGCATTCACATGGGGTGGGGGAATCTATGTGATGCTAGTCACTGGACGTGGTGGTTCCTGATTTTGAGAAATCCATTGATGTGGATGAGTGAGAGGACGTTTGAGCAGTATTGCAAAGACGGGAACTGAGAGTATTGTTGTTATGTGTTAGCCATCTATCGATGCTGATTGGAAGGTGCGGTGGTGTCAATGGCTCACCTTTCATGGTTCTTTCACAATCTTGACTGTAAATCGTGGGCGGATGTTATGAGGAGATTATTAGGGCACCAGATTTTCGATCCGGAGTGTAATCAGACTTGAGTGCAAGTACAGAATGACAGAGAAATCGACGAAGAGTTGTGAGATATATAGAATGGTTAAGTATCCATACGTCTAAGAGAGAAATGATGCAAATTGAGGAGAGGTGTGACTGTGGAGGGGGATACAGTGCCAATATATATCCTCTTTTGAGGAACAGGCTGGCGGCCGGGGTGTAAAGTCGCAGCAATAGCATGGGGCTCAAGGAATCTGTTGACGTGCACTTGCACTTGCACATTGTCCTCGCTGACTGACTCGTTTATAGGTTGTTATGGAGTGGAACAATGTTGTTTGTATGTCGAGAAGAGATGCATGCGAAACATGTAGGCGTGGTACAGGAGGGGTCCGAAGGCTCGCCGCCTCGTACGAAAGAAGCCTAGACTGGTCCGACATGCTGCCAGCAGCTCTGATTCGCCCGGTGAGCGATCTCATCTGGATTTTGTGGAAACTTGCCGCTCGCCCAATTCGGCGACCGATAAACACTGCCCGCTCCCGCCTGCGTTCAGGCTTCAGCTACTCAGAGATATATAAAGCAGGTCCACACACGCTCTTCAGCATGATCCATTCTTCTCTTATATATAGAGGGGTCCCCAAGTTCCATCGACCATGCTCCAAAACACATGAGCTCAGAGATCGCGATGTCCTACAATTCCTCCCAGCCCGGGCCAACGCCATTGGATCTCGGACGCGTGAAGCAGAGTTTAAAAAGAAAAGCTGAGCTGCTCGAAGGTTTCTTGTTGGATCGTAAGTACTAGTCGTTCGATATAAGTGTGCCCCCGGTTTCTGATAAGAAATTAGGAGCACCTTCCGCAGAAGGATGTCGAATACTTCACCAAAGAATTGGTATTGTGGAAAATGAAATCGCAAAAGCAGGTCAGTGACTGAAACCGAATTCATTGCCTGTACCATAGCATCTTTCCTGCCTTGGTGAACAATCAGAGATTTCCGAACGAAATACGGAATGCCTCTTACCTAAACAAATTTGCCTGCTCCGAGTTGGCAATACTATCCCGTCCTCAGATGTTTTTCCTTGTCCACTAGCGGTGGAAACGTGTTGAACTTGCCCCCTTGACGGTGTTGCATTTCTTGAATTTATACTGAGGTTCATACTAGGAATCACCGAGGCAGCTAATAATTGGCTCAAGCTTGCGGGTTTCGATGCTGGACCACCTCTTTCACCCACGTGGATTGGGGAAAATAGGCTCAAAACGATGTTTCTGCCGGCTACTAGACCTGTGCAGATGGGTGCAGCTCGTCCCATGGATCCAAAGCTTCCTACCTCCAAGAAGAGACCGCATATAATTGATCTCGAATCAAGCACACGAGCCATCGGGTGCGGAGAAGATCTTGGGCGTCGCCAAACTCCAAATGGAGGCAACAGTAAGCTTCCTCCGATACAACAGCTGCAGAAGGAAACTCAGCGTCTCGCATTTGCCCTTTATGTCTTCGATGGGGGTAGAAGTACTCTGCCAATGTCCCGCAATTTATGAGACATCTAAATGACCCATCATGGCCCTCTTGTCGCTGGAGAGCATTCGTGTTCTGTATTGTAACTCACTGTTTATTCTCTTGCTGACGAGAAGCTTTTTAGGACCCCATAGCACTCATCCTGGTGGGCTACCAAATTTTCCCTTGGCTCTCAATGCCACACCTGTAGCCGCTTCTTCGCAGCCGTCAAAACGGATGAAATTGGCACCGGAAGAAAGCTATCCTTGCTTGCGATGCAAAATACTCAAGAAGAAGGTTAGCAATACCACCAACTAGATGAATAAGGTCCCAAACTAATAATACATAGTGTGATTCTCTTCCGCAGTGTGCTCACTGTCCTCAGAAGAGCTGTGACAGTGGAAACGATTATTGGAAAGTCTTGGGTTGTTTCCGAGGCCCTCTAAAAGACCTATCCTCGGTGTTCTGCCCAGGTATGGCATCTGCGACAGCTTCGTGATCTTCTTCGACATGGGATAAGACTAACAACTTCAGACTTTGCAAGGTCACCAAGCAGAACCTTGAAGCTCGCATCTGGTGGTTTCCAGACTGTCGATTTTATGCTTTTCAAGTCTACGGTGTCTGCTACGAAAAAGAAGCGAATACTTCGTCTGATAAAAAGTAGAGACGATTTCTCTAAACTTGCCAATACCTCCTGGGAGAATCTCGACGTTCGTGGGTCCCTTTGCAAAGAGGCCGCAAGTTCATATGTCCTGAATGAGAATGTCCTACCCGGCGAGACCCTACTATTGGAGGAGTACGAAACAGCATGGGCTGTGCTTCAGGCTGTGGCTATGGATGCAAAGTACTTAGGACGAACTGAATACAACTTTTTCAAGCTTATACAGCTTGGTAACAGGGCCGTAAAAAGAGATCCTGTGAGTCTTTCGATATTTCCGAGGGCAAGCAAGCCTGCTGACCATTCCTAGGAATCATGGGAAATATTTCGTAAGTCTAAAGTCCTACTGCGGCAGGCTGTCGAGATATACCTCCTGGAAAGCCTTTGTCGACAGATCGCTCTGGGGACTGTCTCGGGTCCGCCCCCATTCCTTCCGTCAAGACTACCAGCGTCCAAAGCTCTGGTACTAGTCGATATCAAAGACGACCTGGAGAAATTTCTCTCCGATTTTGAGGCAATCTGCTCAGGGCGTGCAAAACTTGCGGGCCCCGCACAGTTTTCGTGCCTCTATGCTCTTCTCGTTTTCAGCATCGTTCAATCCGTGTTGATCGATGCATATGCTACCAGGAGTCAAAGTGATTACGTCGATCCATGGAACGAATCCTATGCTCTTCGAATTACCAGTGGCTTCAAGGCGCTCGTTGGCGTGTTCACTTCTTCTTCAAGTAAGTCACCTTCTTGGATAAATATTCCCTACTTCGGATATCTCAGGAGCGGAGTCGACTGCTCCTGGAACATCATCTCAAGTCCCATAGAACTTTGTTCTATTTCCCCAAGTCTACCACATCAGGCAATACCACCAGTACTGACTCCGAGGCCTTGATGTACAGAGGCAGACGTGATACTCCAAAATGAAAGCAGTGTTACGCCAGACAGCTCTCGCAACGCATTTCGCGAATGTCGGGAAATGGTCCATTTGGATAAGTGGGAGGAACGAGGTTTCAAGTCGACGAAAGATTTTCTCCTGAATCTTGGGTCTTGTGCTTTCTCTGATGGTATTTACAAGTAAGCAGACTTTTCTCTGGTAGTCCTTGATTTTGCAGTGTTAAGATTCTCGAAGAATCTTCACTCTTCTCGGCTCTCGCTCTTTAGAATAGATGAAGTAGTAATCCGTTGTAGTGGATTTTTTGTACAAAAGTTCGGGCTTGAAACAATTCCAAAGTATCAGCCAACGTCCCCATCACGCAAAGATACAACAATTAGCGAAAACGGCATGCTCAACACTTTTTCAGTGGTTCCTACATCGACCTCAATTTCTCGGCGAGATCAGAGTCCTAATAGCACAAAAACACTATCTCCTGAGCCAGTCAATTCAACCCGCATGGCTAGGAGTCCTAGCAATCCGTGTTCTACTGAGCCGAAAAATGCGAGTTTCTCAACTTTTACCTTTGTAGGCCATGGCGAGGGCTCCAAGCGTGATCATTGTCATCGTCGAGGACCTCTGGATCAATCGACATTCAACAAAGCAAAAGATGTCCGAAGGGTCGGTGCTTGCTGGAACTGTTGGCTAATGAAGGTCCCGGTAAGTTCTATCCTCTAATGCTAAGCTGTTGAACAGTCGCTAAGCTGAAATACAGTGCTCCCTGGGCGACCCTTGTGACAGATGCGAGAAGATTCTCAGTCCCTCTCCTTTGGAAGTTTGTAGTAGAGCACCCCTTACTACGCACACGGGGGTCTTCTTTCCAGGTCAGATTACTCATGTCTAATCCCCTCACTCCAAAACTCACCCATTTGCAGATTTCCTCCACTCTCATCTCGATGCCATTGCGATAAATACATACATCAACGACAACGTTTCTCACTCCATCGGAAGTCCGTTCTTGGTCGAGGTAACGTGGATTGGCGACAAATCGATCAAGCTACTTGCGAGTGCATTTGTTTCTTACCCTCAAGCAAGGGCTCAACAGAATTACCAAGCCAGATCTGGGCAGTCTTTGGGTGTGGAGTCTTTACCTGTAGGCTTCCTCCCTTTAGATGATGCTGCTGTGAAAAAAGCCTGCTTAGCTCATTTTGAGTTGATCTTGGAAAAATCTTCCTTCCCAAAGTTGCTCACCGGATGTCGGTCACCTCTCTCAAGGCAAATTCTGGAGACTATCTGCGGTCTCTACCAGGTAAAGGTATGTTCGCATTCTCTTTATTGCTGCAGCAGTTCTAATCGTGCCAATAGAAGCATCTTCTGCTGCACGATGTTCTCTTGTTTTATCTCATCATACATACTATGGAGCGTCCAATTCTATTCACGAAGTTGTCAGCAGCAACCATTATTGGGAAGCTTGATGGCGAGCATCCCCAATCGCAACACTATTCCTCTCGACTACTCAACCGACAAGTTAAACGTGTCATCTATCAAGCTAGTGTCGAACTTCTAAGGCGAGTACTGAGGCAATTAGAGAAATTTCTGCGGAGCCGACAGGGGTCTACATGGTCAATTTGTTTTGCCACGTTTCTTATCCTCTGCCTCTGCTTAGAGCAGGTTCAGGTTCAGGCAGAGGCTCATATCACCACCCTCAAATCCACTTCACTATTACCGGAACATCTGAACGAAGAGCCTCAAAGGTGTTGCGAATCAATGGACAGGGTGTTCTTTTCCCAGCTCGTTCCAATATTCCACTCGGTCTATCGAACACATAATGGAGGACTGAACCCTTTGTCGGAACATCCTTCACCGAGGTTGGATGAGCAACCTGATGAGTCTGCAATGGCTTTTGTCAAGAAAATTCGATGCATTTTACTTGATGGTATGGATTAGCAATCCGATGTCTGAGGCTTTACTAACGTGACTAGGCAATTTGTTAGAACACAATAAGCTACTGAGGTTTGATGAATTGTTTGCGCAAAACAATTCGGGTCGCCTAGTTTCCAAATTCCTAATCACGTTCACTGGTCGGAAGAGTGGTCCAGGGACTTGAGATTCGAACTATGTTCATGGCCCAGGACGTTCGCAGTACACATCACTCGAGGTGATGACTGGACCGAATGTATGAGGACTCGTTGAAAGGAGTTAGGAGGCGAAATGTTTTCGAATAACGGGGGCTTCTTATATCCGTATGCTTCTTGGTGTAATTTCAACATCTTTTCATCTCAGTTATTTCGGACGGCTGAAAATGAGGCAGCGTTATATAGCCTTCCTTCCCTTCGCAATAGCGTCTCGCTATAGAATCATTCAACTTCCCCCCTTTGCGAAGCGAGGCTGACTAACGGAGGGTGCTGATCTTTCTATCAATCAAGCGGGACCTTACATTTCGCTGTGAGAGACATTACCGCATTTCTTCTTTACTCTATATGGGCATCTTTTTTCCAACATTCTATAATATTTTCCCACGAATATAAAGTGGTTTATGATAAGCAAACCCCCGGGAGAGTTCCGTGGGCAGGGATTCTGACAAACCCTCTTTGTTTGCATAGCATATCGACAAAATACTCCATTATAGCTGAGGATCATTGGGAGGAAATCGTGGGCTCCAAAGCAGAGAAATGCATAATATCAAGGTTGGTAATGGCTCTTCATCCATGACACGATATGCTGACCAATTCCCCATAGCATCGTGTGTGATTGTACTCCCTGAACCAACACATAGTGCGTACCTTCGTTGAAATTCGAACCCGGCAACATGTCGGACAAACGCTGTTCTCTTCGAATTGACGATGGCTAAAGATCATTCTAGACTCGGGCCCAAAATACGAAGCACTTCCCTACTCGTGGGAAAAATACCAGACTTGGACGTTACGCGAACTGGCGGTTTGACAACTACTCGGCTTGAAATAACGTGAAGGCGATGGGCGTTAAAGTGTGTTAGAGTAAAGAATATGGAAAGCTTGTATTGGAAGAAAAAAAGAGACGACGTATGATTCAGGGTCATGTGCTTTGAGGCGTCGTGATCATGCCTTCCCAATCCATTGCGAACTCACTGCCATCATTGCGAACGTTCGCCCCTGCCTCCACAGAAACATGAAAGTCATCAGCAAGATCTCCCTCACAAGCCCGGTCACTTGTCCTTCAACTTTCCATCAACTTTCCATCAACACACAACATCACGTCGGGTCAACATACCACATGCGCGCTTAACCTCGTACCTTTGACGTTCCGAATACTTCATTTTTACGTCTGAATACAATACTCACGCCTACCTCCCTGCATTTCCGCAGCCCAGACCGAGGTCCCACGAATCCTCGCATTCATCCAAGTCTGCAAGTGGAGCAACAGCACCCTCAGTCTTCCTGTATACCGGATTATTCTCAGCAACATAGGCCATCCCTCAATATGCATATGAAGATGAAATCCTACGATAACCTCAAGAAGAGTTTCCGGAGGCGGCTATCGTTGAAAAGAGCTCCCCTCGATACGACCACAAACGTCACCAGCGAAAACACACGTGCTTATACCGAGCGAGTTGAAGTCCCTCATCGATCAACGGGTCGTAACACGATAAATTGTCTCAATGAGCCGGGGCCAAGTACGGGCAATGCGAAGATTATCCAAGACTCCAAGCGACCTCAAGGACAAGCAACAGTGGATAGCATAATCGCGAAAATTTATGCAAGCTTATCGGAACCTCTGGGTTCAAAGGAAATGGACGACATTCTTACTATTGAAGGATTGGATGCTTTAGCAACTGAAGTATGCAACGTTTCACCCCATTGTTTCATCATTTGAATGAATTCGGTGTCCTTTCCCGCACTTCTCTGAATTTATGACACAATCAACAACTCCAAATTTCACTTGTCAAACATTGCTGACAATCATGAACTGCAGATAGCGTTGAATGAAGACCCTACGGCGATCGAGGTAGTGAGTGAAGCCTCTGCTGAATCGATTTGGAGAAAGGTTGCTATGATATCAGGAGACTTATCATCGAGAAAACCACAGCCACCACCTCGATATCTGGAGGATCTCAAGGCAGAGCAATACTCGGTACTCATTCAAGATCTCAGGACCAGATTGATCCAGTCTGGAGGTAAAAATATCACGATTTCACTCCCTGTTTTGCTTATTTCGAGCACTCGAATTCACTCCAGGTTTCTATGTCATTGATGAGTAGTCCGAAGCAAGGAAAACTGACTTCGCGTTCTTCGCAGGTCGACACACTCAACATTATCTCGACATCACTGCAGCGTTGGAAGCAAAGTATCAAGCATTGCTGAATAAGCGCAAAGAGGAGCCACATCCGGCAACAGCGGAAGAGGTCAATGAGCTTCTGAGGGGTAAGTATATCCGAAGAGCTCAAGAATAGTGCCGAGTTTCTACTAACACCTTGACTTTAGGTCCGGAAGAACTCCAGAATCCCTGGGCAGCATCTGATTCGCTGATTAAGACGCTCCCAAACGAGGGACTTTTGATGAAGGTCACAGATCAATTGAGCAAAGTCAAAATCCGCGATGCGGCAGTTGGATTCTTGTCAGATGCTTGGGAAGGCAACTTGAATACATTTGAGGGCAGGGCTAGACTTATCAACAACCACGTCAACCTTCAAGAAGGAGAACCCTCCATTTTCATTCCCACGACCAGCTCTGTCTCAGACTTCGCAAGAACCCATATCCCATATCTTGTTGCTCGAGATGAACTTGTTCAAAAATACACGGGATCAGCCGAGTCCACGGTCATGGTGCATATCATCAAGTAAGTCTCATTAACTTATCCTACAACGGCTCACCGGGGGGTTCCAAACATTAGAGGTACCGGTCTTCTGGAATGTAGGCTTCTATCAGGCTTGGTCTCTTCAATATCAAAACTGCATATTCCAAAGAATGCTAACATTCTGACTTCTCCACAGCGGATCCGCAAGGTTAAATTCTGGTTGGCCCGTCGTGCAAATGCGCAAACAAATCATTCGGTACAAAACAAGTTTACCATCCGATTCGTGCTCCATGGACTTCGAAGACCAGTGGTACCTACCATTTCGTGTAAGCCCTGACCAGATTGTGGGAAGTTGGAAGTGGTCAGAGATCCTGAAATACATGGAGGAGAATGAGTGCAGTTACCTTCAATGGCACAATGATGTTGCTGTACCTGCATTTGAGGATCATGAAAAGGCAAAGAAGGTGCTTTAAAGCCCCTCGAGTAAACAGGATTATGGAGGCTACAGTATTACTATGCCTATTGGCGCGGATTCTTAGTCTGAAGTCACGAAACATCAGGTGCTACCGTAGCATTAGAAGTTATTACCACATCATTCTTTAGGAAAGAACAGAGAAATAAGAATTATTGTCAGCAGAAGCAACAATTCTTTGCCAATAAGTATGCCCCTTTCTCAAGCTCGCTTAGTGAATGTCCCTCACCGAGACATATATTTACCTTACTTTAGCCCGCTTTTTCACACGCGCTCGATATTCTCTTCTTTTCATCCTGTCCTCAGATTACTTTCGTCTCCTGACCTCCACCTATGTGTCTGCCTATTCTCTACTCTCCGACCCGCCTTTTATCACACTGCTCAAGGCTCCTTTGGAATCAAACTAGCTTCCCTTGAGAAAATAACAAACTCTCTATCCTAAGCCTTGGGCTCTTCAACTTCAACTAGCTACCTCAGATTCACTTCTCGAGACGTACGAAACATCTCAGCTCATACCCAGTTCGATGATATTTTGCATACGAATTCAGCTTATCTCATCTTCGACCGCATTTCACATGTCATTCAACGTCTACGACAAAGCTTTCATATTCACTGAACCTTTTTTCAAGTGAATGTACAGCAAGTTCCTTGAATCTCTGCTGTCTACTTCCTTGAATTCAATTTTTCAACCTCACCTCTTTACTTTCGAAAAATCACTATACCATATTTCCCATATCCATTCAGCTGAGCATTCTGATCTATTAATCAATCAATATTTATCTCCTCTCAACAAATTCTGTTCCACCGTCCACGGAACCACGCCCTTTCACTTCAAGTAACGCCACTTCTCAAGGACACATTGGAATGATTTTCGAAAAGGGAACGCATTGAAGCGTTGTTTAACAACACTCTCCTTCTTCACCTCGGCTCGATCGCACGTTGCCTTAACCTTCTCTGCAGTATCTTATCCACTTCAACTTACTCGTATCTCATCATTACTCGGCTCTCTTCAACATTGCTCACAGTAAGTCAGCTCGGCCGGGCGCCTTTCTGCTTTGCGCTTGCTCGACTGCAATTTCAGCAGCGTTTTCACACCTCTTAACAATCAAACATAACTTTTCAACTCAAGACCCGCGACTTTGTCTCCGCTCTCAGTTTTAGAGCGCCTCATCTTCAGACAGGCAAATAAGCTGGGCTTCCTCAGATTTGGCCACAGGATGTAGGTCTTTTTCAGCTTCTACTTATTTCAGATAGCAACTGCTAATGGAGACAGGTTTGGCCATTTAGGCATCACAGCAGGAGGTCTCGGTGCCTTAATGAGAGGACGTTGTGGTGGCGATACAGATCACGAGTCGCTGAACGCTGCTACCAAACGACTTCCTGACCTGGATCCCGCTCTGTTTCCAAATCAGGGCAAAGACGGTAAGTGCCACTGTGAGAGTTGACAGACTTGAGACTAATGTTTTCTTAAGATATCATGGGCTCTCTTGATGAAGATGAACTTGCGGCCGAGAGTGTTGATCTTTCTGAGACCGAATTGACCTTGATGTCTGATGGAGAAACCCAAGACCTCGCTTCGGAGATAGTTAACAAGGAATATGACGAGAAGGAAGGCTTCAAAATGGGTGGGGTCAAGCGCAAAGCCACCGAGAATGGCTCGGATGAGAATGTCACTAAGCAGAAGAGGAGCCGCCAGGGAATGGTTACCAACCATCTTGATGGTGACGAACCCGACAAGGAGATCGAGGCCAACCCGGATAACGTACAAGAGCAGACTGAAGATGAAGATGAAGATGAAGATGAGCCGTTTGAGGACGGAACTTTCAAGGTTAAGTCCAGCGAGGCTTCGAATACGATTCCGGTCCAAGGTTCTGACGAGCCATCCGCATTCAAGCCCGGAGTCAAAAAGCCAGATCCTCGAGATATCATCCGCGACAAGCAGCATCGCGTAGTCATTAAAGAGCTCCGAAGTACGTTGCAAAAGTCTGGAGGCGCTCTGACTATGGGAGAGCTTCAGAGCTGCCTCGACATGGTGGACGTCCTCAACGAGAAATACATTAATGTTACAGCAAAGAAGATATACAGTCGTAAGAAGGGCAAACACCCGCAAGACCAGGAAGTGATGATAAAGCGTTTCGAAGGCAAGGAGGAGCGGGCTCACCCTTGGGCAACAGCGTCGCACCCTGATGAAATCCCGGGACTTCTCATGAGAGCTTGGGACCAGAAGAGCCAATGCCAAATCAAAGATTATCGAGTCGGTTTCTTGTCTGGGGGTTCAACCCACTTCTTAGACACAAAGGCAAAGAGAACGTTGGCATTGAAGCAACACGCTGACTGGGGTAATCGATCAAAGACGCCATTCATCTCATTCTCAAGTTCCCTGAGGGAGATTGGTCTTTCTCGGGTCCCACACTTTCAAGAGCGTCAGGCCAATTGTGGAATTCTCGACAACACTAAGCTAACTATCATCAACGCCCGGGCTCGTAATGCTGCCGGATTGCCGATCTTGAGGATGAAAGATGAGTTGCTTCATTACAATGTGACTAACAAGTATGGAGATCCTCGTTTCGAAAAAGACTCTTTCTACGAGAATGAGTACATCGTGCCCTTTTCGGTTCGACCAGAAGAGATCGTTCGCACATATGCGTGGCACGATATCGAAAGGTGGATGGAGACCAACCGCGCCGAGTTCGAGGACTGGTATATCAAAGTTGGCGTCGAGGATTTCAAGGAGCATGAGAGGGTGAGACTTGGTGGAACTCCAGCAAAATGTAAGGACGGGTGCGACTGCTGCGGACAGTGATGGAACAGGTAGTCGGCTCGAATGCGACACGGAAGGTGGGAGGCGGACGGCGTTATTTACTTTTGGAGGATTTGATTACAGGAAAGTCTTCCGCGCATATTTGGTAGGAATCGGAGGGAAATCTAGGAGACAATAGCAGATCATAATTACCAGACATATGGGGGGATCAACAACCATGGCGCATAACCCAGCGGAGCTACAGTACAGAGGGACGAGAAGGCTATTAATCGCATATCAAAACATTCAACATGTAATTTATTCTCAATTCCAGATTAGCCACGGGTCATAAGTTTCTTTGTGTACTTCATATGCCTTTCAGGCACTCGTGTGAATGAAACTTTTCAAAAGAATAAATAAAGGACAGCAGGTCTGGTGGAACAGACAACACGTGCATCTACCAACCTCGGGGATTTTCTGCCTGTACTTAATAACGATATTTTCGGGCAAAGGTGAAGAAGCTATAACATAAAATACGAACTCAAGAAAGAGTTCATGAAATGAGGAGATCATAAAGACACCAGCATAAAAAGCTTCCCATCACTGGTCGTGGAATTATACAAGACAAACACCCGTAACATCTGTAAAAATATCTCAATTGCAACCACAACTTTATGTCTCAGGTATATGAATAGAGGCACCTGCATCTGGCACACTCCAACAACAAAGACTTGCCGCAAAGTTTCTCCACTGCCGCTTGGCAAATCAGCAAGATCAAAGAACTGCTGCAAACGACTCAGAGTAGCATGGGACGAGTCTCAGCGGCGGCAAAGAAAAGGGAAGCAGCGTGTATGTGGAGCTGGCAATACTGTACAGCCTGTGAGGAGACCAACATCGCTGTGCCTCCCCGGAGCGTCGAGCCCCAATTCACTATAGAGTCTAGACAGGTTCCAAATGTAACCAACAGGACATCGCTAACAAACAAACGAACAAACAACTTGAGACCAGCGCTTGAGGACTCTCTTTATACAAGTACAAGTACCGCATCGCATCGCATCTCCTTTGACGATCCTCCACCAAAGAGACAACCAGGTACAGTACGTCGCGTTTTGTGCCTCCATACCTAGGAAAGCATCGTGATTTGTTGTTTCGCCCTTGCAATTGCGCCCTTGCAATCCCCAACCTCCAAGAACAAGCTTAGATACCGGTACCCTGCGCTGCATTGGGTGTGCGGGGATAATTAACGCGGATCCACAATCAATCAACTCTCCAGCTTCAGGCAACTTGCCCTCCGAGGGCAATCAATGCCAGCCTTCAAATTCAACCCCATGAAGTGGTTCAAGAGGAAGAAGACGCGGTCGCTCGAGGTGCAGGAAATCCCTAAAAGCTTAGCACGATATAGAACCCCGCAGCCATCACCTCGATCCGCAGAAGTAATAGCGCAACTCCCCGGCCCAATACTGGAGCGCATCTTCTCCTTCATCTGTCCACATGCTCAGGATGAGACCTACGACAGCTGCGAACAGTCCGCCGTCGAAGACACCTGCATGCTATGCGACCTGCGGGACTTATGCCACTGCGCGCAAGTCTCGAGGTGGTGGAGGAAGCATGCTACGAACGTCCTGTGAGTTTGACCAATCCCTGAACTGATTGAGCTTGAGCTGATGGCATTTGCAGATACCATAGCATACGTCTAGATGTTGTTCATTACTGCGAACTCGAAGATGTCCTTGCTGAGAAGCGCAAGCATCGCTCACGATTGAACCGTAATGCCGAGCCCGAAGATACAGCCCAGGCGCGACTTCGACTACTATGTAGAACACTCCGGGAGGACACAGGTGGATTCGCGCTGAATGTTCAGTACTTCAAGACGCCTTTCATGCAGCGAGAGACTTCCAAGCCAGATCTTGCGCGGATAGCGGCAGTATGCTCAAATCTACGCTACATGGATCTCCCCGAGGGGTTCTTTATGGATGATCCATCCTGTAATACTTTAAAGCAAGAGATTATTGGAAGATGTCCAGATATGAGGAAGATGACATATATGGGTGGATCAGAACGCAGTCTAGAATTGCTGGCTGGTGGTAACCTCTGGCGGAACTTGGAGGTATTGGAACTCTCACGAATAAACATGGATCCTACGATACTACGACAGGCTCTAGGATCTTTATCACAGCTACGTGCTTTGAAGGTATCGAATATGATGCCATTTACGGACCAGCTGTTTCAGCATAGCGATTATCTTGCTCCTTTCCCTCCTCTCACCGAGCTTATATTCGAAAAGACTCCCAATGTCACGGCCAACGGCTTGACCACATACCTCTTCCGCTCCGACGTCCAGAATGCGCTCAAGACTCTGTCTCTCACGGAAACAGGCGTCCATCCATCAACCCTACAGCAAGTTCTCACCACAGCTCCAAAACTCGAGCACCTCTCCATAACAGAGAGCGTAACCTCTTCCATCCCCACCGGGACCCCATCCCTATTATCCACCTCCCTCCTCACACTTCACTACGAAATCACGGACGCTCCATCAGTCAATTCCTACGCCAGCACCAAAACAAGCTACTACAACTACCTCACCTCTTCCCTCCTCTCTCGCGGCCTACCAAATCTCCTCGAACTCTACGTCCGCGACCCCGATTTCCCAGAAACACTAGTCGACCTCGCACCCCCACGGGCACCCTTCAGCACCGATCCCGACAACTTCGCCCCTCCAAACCCCTTCCTCCCCCCCACCCAATCACCCTCAAACCCTCGCTTCAGCTCCAACAACCCATTCGCGAAACTCCAACAAAGTAGCCAGGGTATGCACCAAGACCTCGTAGTCTACAGCAAAGGCCTGGACGAAATGGAGTGGAACTTCTCGCGTGTCCAGACGCCTGCTGCGCGCGGTAGGAGGGGCAGTGCGTCCGCTCCCAGACCGGTGAGCAGCTATGGATTGAGCGAGAATATGGGCAAGAGTTGGGGGCATGGGGCAAGGAAGAGCGTCATTGTGGGTAATGGGTTCGGCGGGTTCTTGGCGGTGCCGGCGGATGGCGAGGGGAGGCCGAGTAGTAGTGGGAGTGGTAGTGCGGGGGCGGGCAAGAGGGGTAGTCAGTATGATATGTGGCGTTAATCTTGAGCTGGAGAATGGAATTGCATGGGTTAGTTGGCTTGTCTCGTTGGAGCTTTCTCTTTCTTTGGGTTTGGGCAAAATGGGACACTGGTTGGTGGTTTGGAAGATGAGATACGAATTATACGAATTAAGGAGCGAAGCATAGGGGTAGAGCTGTTTCTCTTGCGAAGCAGGTTCCTAGAATTTATTGGGCGGATACCCTGATGGCTTATGAGCGAGAAATACGATGACTTTATAACAAGATGCGTTGACAGATATACCCATGTGAATGGTAGGTAATTGTGATTGATGTTAAGAGACGATTAGTTCGTGGGCCCCTTTCCCGTGCACAATAATGCCTTCCAGAACGCAGGGTGCCTAAATTCTATATAAGTTGAAGGAAATCATGTCAACTGCAGACAGGGACGATGACGAGCTAGCTACTTGAACTATTTAGTTACAACTTGTTGAAAGAATCAGAGATTTTGTATACGCCTTACTCACGAGGTGTTTAGATCTGGCACATGGTAGGCTCACATCTAGCAAGCGGAGAGCGGAGTCATAGGGGGGTGCAGAAGTCCATGCATGTGGATCTGATATTTACCGTTCTGCGATATGCATTCTGCCTAAAATACAATTGATAATATCCTATCTCCTATCTCCTATCCAAAAGCATTTCTAAAAGGGGTATCTCGCTCATAATATATCAAAAACCATCCATCCATCCATCGCATCCCATTCTCTACCCCTCCATCCATCCAACCGCCCTCACCGCAAAACATAAAACCCACCGACCGTCAACCCCTTCTCCCTCACCGCATCACCCTCCATACGCACCCCAAGCTTATACAACGGCACCCGCTCCACACCCCTCTGCACCCCCATCCTCACATCCGCATACCCCTTCTTCAACCCCCCCTTCTGCCCCTGCACCACCCCCTCCGCCTCCCACGCCGGATGCTCCAACACCGCCTGCGCAATCGCCACATCGTTCATCTCGGCAAACAGCGCTGCTTCCTCGGCCGCCTCGTCCCCGGCCTCGATACCGCGCGCTAGGTTCGCGCGCTGCAAAGGCTCGTCGGGACGCAGGAATCCTAGGACCAGGATTGTCAGTTTGGATGCTGGGACGAGGGGTTCCGCGTAGCCGTCTATGAGACGGAGGGTTAGGAGGC
>QGMI01000071.1:0-73633 GCA_007821535.1 Lachnellula occidentalis | reverse complement strand
TGAGCCTTCCCATCCGCACCCCCGACAGGCACCTTCGTATCGTCCACGCCCTCCTCCTTAACCTCCTCCTTAACCTCCACCTCCACGCCCTCCTCCCTAACCTCCAACCCCGCCATCCCGCGTCCCAACCGCCCCAATATCTGAATCAACCTCCCCACCTCCGCCGCCTTATTCGTCTCGTACTTCAGCGTCGTGCCACTAACTGGATCGTAGGTTTTCAGCGTGAGCAAGGCCGTGGGTTCGGTGGGCGGTGCGTTGCGGCGGGGTCGGGACTTCTTGGAGACTGTGGTGGCGTGGGTGTATTTTGTCGTTATGCGTGTCTGGGAGAAAGAGATGTTAGTTAACAGGGGAGGTGGGGGGGTAGGGAGGGGAGGGGACGAACGGTGGTGGGGCGCGCTTGGAGAAGGAGGGTGGATTGGGTGAGCCATTGTTGGGCGGTCTCTAGGTATGGCATTTTGATAGTGTGCGCAGTGTGAGAGGGGAATGCGCGTTTAGAGATTTTGGTTGTGAGGGTGTGGTTGCTGCTGTTGTGAAGGAGAAGCGCGGTCCTCCAGGTTGGTGGGGAGCAAGGCTGAGACAGGGATGGACGGTGAAAATGTGGGGGTTTTGGTAGATGGCAAGCGAGCTAAATTAATTGCGCTCAACTTGACTTCATGTCAAGTGTCTAAACTGTACTTCAGCGTTACTGTGAAATCCAACAAAAGGTGTAAGTGGTACCGTAATCTTCTTGTTTATTGGCTTAAACACTCTTTTGGGTTCTTCCTTGCTGTACTATGACTTCGAGTTCGAGTCAATAATTGTGGCTTTTTGACTCATTCATGGACATTGGACAGGCATGTTCCTGCAGAAATCTCATTGGTCTTCCTGTGGCGTATACATCGTCACTATCTTGTTTCCTTGCAGGTGTGAAAATACAAAAACACTATTGCTCCCTCGAGTTAATTCCCAATTCAGTCGTTCTTCAATATACTTCCTCAAATGGCATCTCAAACAGAGCCTACCGTTTCACAACTCCCGCTCCCAATTGAGCTACGGAATAAGATCATGGGCGAGTTGCTGATAGATCCTGACAAGCCCATGGCAGTCTGTCCCAGCTGGAATGAAACCAATGCTACCTGGGTGCTAAAGAGACCTGAACAAGACGTGTTATCTTACATGCGCCAGTTCCAGGTCCTCAGCCAGGTATCAAGAAGTATGCGCGAGGAAGGTAAGAGGATTCCACTATTTACCATGTCTTCACCACAACTTCAAGCTCAGATATTGGTCTTCACGTTCCAGCGTTGGTAAAGAGGTAAAGCTAATTCGCATTCCTCACAGCACAGAGCGTTTTCTTTGGGCAAAATCAATGGCGCCTAGAAATTCGACTTGCTAGAGAATACATCGTAGACCAAGTCCCAGGCCAGCACTTCTCGAAGTGGAAAAGACGTCGCGGTGGCATCGTCGGCACCGACACCGTGTCCTTCGTCAAAGAAACATGGGGAGGTCAGGCTTTTGGTCGTATGCGAAATGTACATTTAGTGATCACTGAACGAGATGACATGATCGAAGACTCTATCAAAGGACGGTTGGAAGGACTTGTTCAAGCGTTCCAACGAGGTGGTAACCTCCAACAGCTCTCGGTAAAGTTACAAAACCACTATACCGTCTCGAAAATTGGAGGAGGTTGTGGCAATCCAAAGATTGCAGAAGCGAAGAAGATTAGGGAGTGTTCGAGGCTAGAGGATGGGTCAAGGGGGAAACCGATCGGGGATAAGTACTTGGAGCCATGGACTGTGCAGGAAAAGATTTTGGAGCCTTTCAAAGAGCTGAGAGGCTTGAATCAAGCTGTTGTATTTGGGAGTGTGACTGATAAATGGGCTCTTTGGTTGGAGCGCTGCCTCATGTCAAATGAGGCTGTTGTGCCAGACTTTGAGAAAAAGGAGGATATTTCGGTGTAATTGGCAAGCGTGAGGAGATGGAATGAGGAGGTATTGACGTTTGTAAGAGTTTTGCATATAGGCTTTACGTAGCAATCCAAAAGTTTCTGGATTTTTAAGAGTCTGGCAATATATTTCTATTATGGATCTTGTAATGCAGACTTCTGGATATCAGCATGGGGAAAATAGTTGTAAGAAGAAACCCACGGCGATGAAATTTCCTATTATTGCTGCGATGTGCAACAAGAATCCTGCAATTCTGTGTTATAGAACTGATTCTACCAATACCAAATGGAGAGAATACACGGGTTTATGACTCTTTTACGGCAGGGTGCGCATTATCACTCACAGGCGCCCAGTCACAGCCTCATGATATTTGGTGCTGGTGCTTGATTGTGAACATTGATATATTCAGCGAGACCGCACTCTTTAGTACAGTATGGAATCCAATGATTTAATACCGAGTATTTGACTGTCTCAGTATAGATCATGTCTTACTAATTGTCTGTAAATAGTACTCGTACAGTAAGCTGCGAATTGTGCTTTGCCCGTCCGGATTTAGATTGCTCCATTCATTAGATATCCCCCTTTAGATTTCTCTTCTGTTTGAAAGAGTAATAACTATAGATTCTCTTGTCTCTGGGGTTCTATCTATTGAAAAGTATGTTTAGACTTGCTGCTAATCTTCTGTTTATCACATCAGTTTTCTCTTTTGGTAGGAATCGTCTAGATGCAAAGCGGGGCACCGTGGAGCAACTTCTCGCAGGACGATGCCCCTCGTCAAATGAAAATGACTCGACACACCAGCCAAACCTTCCCCTTCCTTAACATGAGGAGACTCTGGATTGCCCTACAAAGCCACGATGGCTTCTATCCCTCACGACATGCAGACCCAGGCTGACAGCCAACGCAATGGCGTGCAACGCGACGCTCTTCACGGAGCTATGGCCGACCTTAATATCACTACGAATGGCTCTGTAACTCCAATGGAGACTACAGTAGCATCTGAAGCTACTTCCATCACCGAGTCAGGAAACAACATTGATGGACATACGCTTGCTCTTGATATGCAACAACGCTGCCGGCTTTTACTCGATGAGTTAGAACAATTCCAGGCCTATTTGAAGGAGCAAGGCAAAGAGCACTCTGCAGAACTAAGGGCCTTGAAGACCGAAGTTCAGGCCGAGATGAGAGTCATAGACAAGGTCATTTGTGACGCTTCCCAAAATCGCAGCGATTGCTAATACTGCTACACAGATAGCAAAAAACCCTTCCAATCCCAGAGGTATACAATCCTTACACTCCTCCAATCTTTCGTTCTTCGTCGCCGTTTGGGACACTGCAAAAAAATGCTCCGGAATTATGGCGTTGAGGCGTTACTTTTACTGGCACGGCCGAAAACCTCATACCAATAACACGGTTTCAACATCCGCATTAGATCGCAAAAAGCGTAGTGCGGTGGTTGATATTGTATGCGAAGATGGTCTGGAATTCGTTAAAGTGTCTACACTTCTTGAGAAAAGGATCATCTGGGATCTAGCAAAGGCTGGTTGGGTTGGGAGCGACTCGAGCGAGGACATGGAGCAAAGCGACGACGATGACGGGCCCGAAGGTATTTTAAAGCAAGCTGAAGGTCTATTGAGAGCTTCCCGAGAAACGAGGGTCAGATACCGCCATCCCACGGTTCGTCTGGTCTTCACAAGAATATCACGTACACCCCAGTCCAAAGAGGTTGCCCAAATCCTTCAGAAAATCAGAAATATGGGTATTACTGTGCAGACCTCGGAAAATATACTTGACTCTCCTCCAGTAGCAGATGTACTTGATCGTCTCGCTCCAGGGAGTTGCTATACTCTGACCGACGTTTTAAATCTGGATTGCACGGTTTTACTTGCCTTTGTCAGTGACCTGTCTCATGGACGAGTTGAGCCCCAAGATTGGCACAACGGAATGATATCGACACAGAGAGCGACGGAAGCCAAGAATCCACTTCTTCCAAGCAAATTGTGGCCCGTTTGCGAGTCCAGGAAACTAGTCTGCACCAAAGAAGCAGCAACTAGAATGCAAGAAATTGCGGGAATCATTGGCACCCCAGCAGAGAAACGAAGGACGGCATTGCTCTTGGGTCTGGACGGTACTTCTGAAATGGATAATAAGCAGGTCCTGGAAGAATTCAGAACGCTTACAGAATACAAAGTACCTGCAGATTGGCGTTTACCTGTTGAGGTAGTTGATGTGGATTTGGCAGCCCTCAAGTCGACTCTTCCCCCTAGTGTTGAGAAGGTATCTGAAGCTCTATCAGATATGAATCGGTCAGTATTTCTTTATGGATGGGCGAATGGCTTCACGACTCTTAGCAGTAATCGTGCTGTAGCAAAAGAGATCGAATCTATCATCGAAGAAAACCGCACGTCTGATGAAGTGGGACCTGACATTTGGCCATGTTCTTTGCGGTCACTTGTTGGGAAAGAGAAAGAAAGAAGGGGAGCGCAGGAAATGCTTCCAGTTAGTGAGTAGCTAAACCTAACCAGCAAATAAGTATCATTTTACGTATTTGTGCTTCGAATATTACTTTGGGTAGTAAATTACGGGTGAAGCGCTTCTTTAGAATGATGCTTTATGTTTTCAAATCTTGGCTCTTTACACATTGGACATCATGTCTCAATCAAGGGAGGAACGACCCGATTCCACCAAGCATTGGTGTCCGAAAACCATTCAAAAGCCGCACAGCTCTCAAATACGGGGGCTGTGCATTTTCATTATTATAATTTTGCTTTGATATTTGCCTAAGTATTTGTCTTGTTTATTAGATCTTTGGTGTTTGTTCAAGGCTCATATTGTAGAACCTTGCTTGCTTCGTACTATCAGGACTTATTACTGCCCTGCTCTCTATGGTTCGTTAGTACATCTTAAAAGGTCTTGGCTCGAAGATAGTAGTCTTTATTTATGACTACCTGTATTCCGAATCTTTAGTTCCATATGCTCGGAGAATGTTGTGGATGGTAAGCTAGAAATTGGTTGCCGTGCTGGCGCCATTTACTCAGTCGTTATTCAAATCCATGGTTCCAGCGTAAAGCTAACCCGCACATCTACTCCAACCCTCCTTTTCTTTTCTCTTTTCTTTTCTCCCTTCAGATCAGTTACATTCAGAACTCTGAATAAGTCTTGATTTATTTTTCCTCTTTGCCTTATCGTTTTCAATCATATCTTATCATTCCAAGTTATTCCCCTTCCCCCCCTTCAACAATATCTATCGAGGCCCGAAATCCAGCTAGTATACGTTACTTGCTGCCACGTTCGAAAACCTTCAGCATGGCTTTTAAAGACAGAATGGTGGATTTCTTGTTCGGGGATGAGAGGCAAGAAGAGACATTTTACCACTTCAAAGTCAGTACACTTTTCACCCCCAGGGGCTGCCACTACCTGAAAGTTTTTCCGGAGCATATCTTGCCACTTGCCTTGAAACTTATCATACTGACCTAATTGGGGCAGGATGCTCGCGGACGCTGGAAATACGTCGAAGGCGAGGCCGTGGAAACGATGACTGACCAAGAAACATGTCTCTATATCATATACACCAGTTTCACAACAGATATTTCGATCATTGCACCAATGCTCAACGCGAGCTTCGGGACTTCCTATACGAGAACAGAAGTTGACACGCTCCTTGTGCCAGTCCGGGCACTGGTTTTGATGAAGTATCTCATCGAGGAAGAAATTGAAATCAAAGCGGAGCAATGGAAGAGGGAGCATGGGAAACCGGTTAACGTTAGACGTGTATACTACTGGTATGATACTCGGGATCATATCTGTCTTGGTCCTTGGACATATCCCTACACTTTCCCTTCTGAGGCTGTCTAATACCAGCTCTTAAGTCGTCCTCCTGAAACTCTCCTAAAGAATTAAAGCTGACTCTCGGTTCTCCCCAGGAGATATCTTGTCGACACTCAGCTCAACGAAGCCAACATTGCACGCCTCCTCGATTGGAGTGATCTCCCCGGTAGCGTCGACGACGACGACCTTTTATCAGATTGTTCCGACAGTATAGACTGTCAATCACAGTGCTCATCCTCTACAGCTTACTCGAGCTCAGGAAGCGTATACAGCAGTAAGAGCGATAAACCCGAGTTCCTTGAGGCACAAACAGCCTATGCGGATCCTGTAGTTGGCAGACGCAGCAGGAATCTATTCTTCCCACCCTTTCGATACCCGAGATTCTGGGACCCATCTGACGACTTCATCTCCGCCATAATCCACACATTCCCTTATTTATACCCCGAAATGTTCATATACGGCAGTGCAGCATATAGCGAGCGTACGGAATTCTGTTCGGACCTGGCTATGGACTTAATAACCGATCGCCTATCTGCTAGCTTCGCATTTACGCGGTGCCTGTATGCTATTTTGAAGATTAAACGGCATAATCTCTCATATTCGGCTCTTAGAGATAAGTCATTCGATTGGCAATTGCTATGGGATTGGGCGGAGTTACTTCTTATAGATGACTTTTTGCTGGATGAGGATTGGGTGGTTACTGATATAGATGTGGTAGATGGCTCAAGGAGTCATTACATGGTTCGCGGTGATGGAATCATGATAAAAATATCGTAAAGGGACGATTCAAGGGGAATACGAGGTGGGGAAGTTGACGGCACCGTTGTGCAGTCGTCTGATTCATGGCTAGTATGACATCTGTGTGGAATAGATATCATGGGAAGCATTGAATCGTACATACCTTGCTCGACGCATGCAGAGGTCAACTTTGATTTAGCGGGTTGTGAACTTCATTTGAAAGTGCTTGAATCACTTCCTTCACATTACGTGAGTTTAAGATATCATACTATCTAATATCCAAAAGTCATACTAATGTTATCAGACATTTACTTTTTCCGGCGCGTGCTTCATATCTGAAAAGCAACGCTGCTATATTCTCGCTTCACCTTTCAACCCCTTTCCTCTCCTCGCCTCGACCAACTTGTGAATCTGTTATCAAGACTCCACAACCACCTTCCACCAACACTCCTGAATACTTCGCAACATATCAAGATATAGCTCAAGCATTCCCTCACAACCAATATAAGGAACCCTTATCGAGAACTCTTCTTTCCTAGCAGCTTGTCTTGGTCTCTGTCTCGCTACATAGACAACTTCCTCCAAGCAAGAGTCTCGAGATTCACCGTCAAGCAAACACGCCTCACTCACCCTTAGTCTTGATCCTTGCAACACGGAAGGTCACACAAGCTCCCCGATTCGAATAATACTGCCTCGAGGGCTAACAAGGTAAGCCCTCAGGGCCACAAGCTCTCTTAGCGTGCTTTCTCACCACTGATATTCTTACCTTCCTTCTAGTTTGCTCCATTCATCAACATCACACTCCACCACTCTCCCTGGATCTCAAGCCCCACTCACAATTTGCTTGCAAAAGACATCAAACAGTAAGTCTTCACTCTTCATAGAAGTATCAATTGTCAACTTCAGCTTATTACCTTGACTCTGAACTTTTTGCACCTCTACATTCCCGCTTCCGTATTCGATATTTCAGTTTTCCAACTTCAGCTTTCGAAGCTGAAGACTTTTAGCATTCACTTTTTGCAATTCACTTTTACTCCACCTCCCTTTGCCGCCTTGCTAATTGTCTCCCCTCTTTTAAGGACATCCACCGCCCCCTTAGCTTACAAGTACGTATCATCTAACAGCTGTTGACACTTCTCTAACCAATACAGTAGCTCGCAACAAAGCCGAAAAGGCTCGAGAACGATCGTTGCCCGAAATCATTGCTTCAGCAAGATCAGAGACTCCCCTACCAGTGGTTACACCCACAAAGAGACTCCCGGCTCCTCCGATTACACCAGTACGTGCAGCATTACCAGAGCCGAAACAGCCAGGGAGACCAAAGAAGGTTACGAAGAAATCGAAGAGAGGTCAATCAAAGAAGTCATATACATTGACGCCGGTCGAAGAGTCGGACAGCGAGGATGAACTTGAATACCCGCGACATCTTGGGTTCCAAACTCCAGACCTGCCACCAAAACCCAAGCAATCGGAGGTGATTGCGTGCCTAAAGGAATCTCTCAAGATTCTCCAAGCCGTCGGCGATCCACAGGACGCTGCTGAGTTTCTCACCAAGGATGGGAGTATAAACTCAGAACACGTTAAAGAACTTCATGACCTATGCTCGACGATTGCACACTTTCTCCAGCCTAGAGTTGCAACCATGACATCACCCCTTGTATCAACCATCGCGAGCCCCCAAATACCTGGAACCTTACTCAAGAAGTATGGTACCAATTTTGTGTTCCGGGCACCAGATAAGCACCTCTTCTACCTGAATGTCTCTGACGTATTCAAATGCAACAAACGTTACTATGATAGGAAGGTCTTCGGCCTTGTGCGACAAAAAGATGGCCCTCCTTTACAGTTCGCTCTTCCAGGATGGGAAGTGTGCTGTGAAGCGCACCCTCGGATGCTTGATTCAGGAATCTGGGATGATCATATGAAATACTTGACGCGGTTTCACGGCTACACCTTCTCTCCAAGCTGGTATGATGGGATACACGGTCAAGAAGATGGCACGGCACATCGTTGTCATGTTGAACCCAGATTGATGTTATGGTTTGCGTGCAATGAAATCACAAAAGCAATAGGGAAGTCTCTAGACGTCAAAAAACAAATTGGTCTTTTGAGCAGCTTTAGGAAGAGAAACGCAAAGAAGGGTGTGGAGGCGGAGATTCTCTTGAGCAAAGGTCCTTGCCCGGATTGTAAAGATTTCCGAGATTGGTTTAAGGAGCATACCGGCATTAAATTCAAGTTCACAACTTATACAACATTAGGGATGATTGATAAAGAGACAGAAAAAGAACTGCTTGATGGCCTACGGGAGGACATTGGACATAAGGTACGACAAGAGTTTGAGAATAAGTTCAAGGATGTTCAGAAAGCGATAAAGAATGTTGAGGTCGTTATACGCGAGAAAGCAAAGCCCTCAAAATCAGCCCACACAAAACCCCAGCAACTAGGATTCTCCGATCCAGAGTTCACAGCCGCACTTAGCTTGTCTTCTCCAACAAAGAAAAAGAGCAGAAGCCACGCTATCACTCCTACAACTTCATCAAGCAAAAATTCCGGAGCGTACCTCAGTATCCATAGGGATGAGTCGGGATTTGAGGGGGAAGAGTTTCAACCAGCTTCTTCTCTAACCAAGAGATCACAACCCAGCTCTAGCCTCAGTCTAACAACTCCCAAGAGAGTAATTACAAGATCAGACGGCGTCAATCTCGAAACTTTTAGTTTCGGCGATAGGAATTTGAAGGCCATTGAGCAAAAGTTAAAGGGGATGAAAAAGAGAGAGCGTAAGGCGGGCATGTACCCATCTCCACCTTCCGGGAAAAAGGCCCGCCGGTCCTGAAGCTCTAAGACTTTGCGTGGTTTCTAGGCGTCTTTTTATCGACTTCCATGAATTTTCCCGCTCTTCCTCATTGCAATTCCAAGCCTGGTTGCGATGATCTCACGATTCTATCTTAAAAACGGGCGGGATGCTTCTGGTTTCGGCTCAGTCTTCGCGAATGGGGCACCGATCTTCATTTCTGCAATTGTGTATTTATTTTCTGACGCAATTCGATCTTGTCAGATGTTTTTATTTTCCTTTGTAAGAAAGCCTGCGGAAAAGGGCATGGAAAAGGGTCGGCGATTAGGTACTTTGAAGGATAACACCAAGCTGCAATGCTGGCACAGTTGCTTGGGTTTTGACTCGAAGAGAACATGGCAGGACTCGGGGTCTCGGACAGGTACACGTGGCTTCGGAAGGCGATTTCTTTCTTGCGACGGTACTCGGGTGGATTTTCTTTTCGGTGGGGATTCAAAATTTGGGGTTTTAGGCATTACAAAGAAAAGGGACAGTCTAGGTTCAGGCGTAGGAAAGGACCTGGAAAGGGCTTCGCCAAAGTGTTTTCATTTTGCCGACCAACATGGAAAGGGGCAGCATGTGGAGTTGAAGATGTCCATTTTCAAAGCAGTCTAAGTTTAAATACACTATGCCTCCCATTCTACGTCTTGTCTAATCTGTTCTTGTCTCAAAACAAATCCGTCATAGCACCGTGAGAAGCATCTCCCACCAGTCTCTGATATTTCGCGAGAACACCTCTATTGACCGCACTCTTAGGTGGCTTCCAAGCCTTCAGTCGTTCTGCAATCTCCTCATCACTAACGTCCATACTCAAAGTGTTTGTCTTGGCCGAAATGGTTATGACATCGCCATCTTGAACAAGGGCGATAGGCCCACCCACTGTGAATGTCAGCGCCATGGGCTACAAGAAAGGGGTAGCGAGGATGGATATTCACCTGCAGCTTCCGGAACCACGTGACCGACAATAAACCCGTGACTTGCCCCTGAGTATCTCCCATCGGTCACAAGAGCTACGTTCGTGAGACCAGCACCCATAATTGCAGCGCTCGACTTGAGTTGCTCCGGCATGCCCGGCCCGCCCTTAGGTCCCTCATATCTGACAATTAGGACGAGGTTCTCCCCGTGTGGAATTTGTCCCTTGTTGAGCGCCGCATCTAGTGCGAACTCCTTGTCGAAGACTCTAGCTTTGCCGGTAAAGACAAGTCCCTCCTTGCCGGTAATCTTTGCAACTGCACCACCGGGACTAAGATTTCCTCGCAAGATCTGGAGATGGCCTGTCTGCTTGATTGGGTTTGAAAGTGGCCGGATAATAACCTGATCCTGAGGTAAAGAAGGAAATGGCTCTAGATTTTCCGCGAGCGTCTTTCCAGTGACGGTAGGTATAGAACCATTCAAGAGTCCGGCTGCAACTAAAAGCTTCAGCACTGATGGTGTTCCGCCAATATTGTATAAATCCTCCATAAAGAACTTTCCAGATGGAGCCAGGTCCGCAATAAAAGGAACCTTGTTCGAAACACGTTGAATATCATCCAGTGTGAGTGGTACTTCTGCTGTACCAGCCATGGCTAGGAAGTGCAGGACTCCATTCGTTGAGCCTCCCAGTGCCATCGTGACGACTAGTGCGTTTTCGAATGATTCTGTTGTCATCAAGTCTCGCGGTCTAATATTCTTCTCCATGCATATCTTGATGGCATCTGCAGCTTTTGCACATTCGCGCGCCTTTGCCGGAGATACAGCTGGATTTGAAGATGAGCCAGGGAGACATAAACCCATAGCTTCGATTGCAGTTGACATTGTGTTAGCTGTGTACATTCCCCCGCACTACAGATATCAGTCAGAAATACGAATAGAATAGAAGGGGATCATTAAGGGTAAGAACTTTCATACCGCACCAACACCAGGACAAGCATGCTGTTCCAGATCCTCCATAACATCACTCGGAGTTCGCCCAGGTTCGCCAGCTCCTGTAGCCGCATGAAGTCTGTCGTAGTTCAATGCTCCTGCTGCTTCGTAGCAGGTTGAAATGTTGATATGCTTGTCTAAAAGCTTGGAGAAACCTTTCTTGATTGTGCCTCCATATATCATGAGGAATGGTCGATTATGCTATAGAATGGAGCAGTCAGAATAACACCTTTGGAAATTGAAAGAGCTGTAGGAGATGCCATATCGGAAGCTCATAATGATTGTATTGCTACAATCCCCAAGCCAGATCGAAACAAGAAATAAGTCTTCCAATCACTTACTCTAGCAGCTGCCATAATCACACCAGGCATATTCTTGTCGCATCCAGGAATTGAAATATTAGCATCGTAATGCTGAGCACATGTCACCGTCTCTATCGAATCTGCAATAATCTCACGGGTCTGGAGTGAGAACCTCATGCCTCGTCGGATTAGTTATAGCAAAGTGTTAATCGAGCGAGGCTAACCTTCTCCTCCCATAGTGACTAGAAAATGTTAGCGCTCATTATTGGCATACGGTCTGCTGATTGGAACATATCTCCATGACCAGAACTTCCCTAGCTTTCAAAAGGGGAACGTTGACTCCGAGAGGTACTAACTTCCATCCGATACACCAATTGTATTGAACTGCCAGCCTAGCATGCCCTGTTTCTGCACCGCATCCTTAACAATCTTTCCGAGGTCGTGTACTTTGTCTCGTTAGATAGGCAATGTCCTTATAGTAGGCATATCAAAATTTCCGGTTTTGTAGAACGTACAGTGGGTACTGTAACACATATCAACGACCGTGTCACCTCCTTATCTCTGGGTTGTAACTTACTTGCATGGGTTTCCTTCCCACCAGACTGTAGATATCCTACACGCATTCAGTACCGCAATTGGTCGGATTGCAGCATGGAAGTCCTCACCCTACATGTGGGGCTGTCTTCATCATCTCTCGATTCGGGACGCCGGCGGCATAGAGCATTGCCTTTTGAGTAAGAACCTGAACCATATATTGAGACAGTATCATACCTGAGCTCCGGGGAAATCATGGCCTGATGAGCAAGTCCAATTAGCGGCAGTTTCTCTTGGAAGACTTAAAAAATCCTTACCCCGTGTGATCGTAGTAGACCATCTATTCAACGCTTGCTTTCCGTCCGCGGCTGTAGTTCCGGGTTCAAGACATGGGAAATCAAGATATCTCGGCTTGTCTGGGATATCCTCATAGTTTGAAGGCTCCATGATGGATTGGTAGATCTATGCGACTGCAGACGTGGAATTGAGAAGAATTTGAATGAAGAGGCAAGAAGTTTGCGGGCAGAGGGAAGTTGTTTCACACCCTCGGCTGGACGCTGGACTGAGATAATAAAGAGAAGAAACAGATGATGGAGATTGAGAATACGGAATGGAGCAGAAGGATAATTCCGGGAGGCCACAGCTGAAGAGATAATATATGATCTCCTGCTTTCCACAAAAAGAGTGCGTCTGCGTCCTCTATCCAGTGTGGTTATCCCCGCTGCCCCACCAAGGTGTATAGTAGCCACTACCAATGCCTACCTTTAGATGCCGGATAACTAGCTTAGGAGCCATGCCAACTGTTTTCGTCTGCAGAGATATTGCTGCAGCTTTCGCTGTCGCTGAAGACCTAGCAAAAGCATGGATAGACGCTATGCTATCTCTCCGTGATCGGCAGCGTGCATTGCCTTGCAGGAGAGAGACGACGACTTGCTCGAGCTTGAGTTTACAGTACAGCTCGGATGTCTCAGGGTGGACAAGATGTTCATGATCATGTTCCCGTGCCGTGTTCATGTCTCGGGAGTATCTTTCTCTAGTTATGGTGCTGGTGCTGCGACCGGTATTACTGAGGTCGTACTCGTACTGCTCTCGTATGATACTCGTATCATGTCAGCTACAGTTTGCAATTAATAGCTGGAAAGAAGCAGAGAAAGAAGAAGAGGAGGAAAGGCAGAGAGGCTTGGAGCATATGCGATGCCCACCCCGCACTACCCGTGACCTTCCACGCTTGGCCAAAGCCTCCCGCATGAGCTTTCAACACGCCCAGAGAAAGAGCGTTTGGGCTTTTCTTTCTCTTTCAAATTCCCGTTTAGATTCGAAAGAAAAGGATAAATCAGAATGAAATTCAATTCAATCCCCCAAGCCATAAGTTGAGTCATTTCCATCGTTCCTTCTCCTTATTTTGTGGTGTTAAGATCTCTTTGAAAAACGAAGATTGCGCTTTTATCGTCACCCAAGTAACAGACGCACGTTTTGCTCGCCGCTGGCAGTCTTTGTGTTTCATCATACAAAAAGGCTTTTGAACCCAGATCCTGTACACCACCGCCCAACATCAAACAGACCACGGGAGCTGTATATAAACCTCCCCCGAGAGGTTATCGTTTTGTAATCCAAAGTTGGACCAGCAGCAACTCCTATCAGGTTTGTATCTGGAATCAAGCTTTACTCTACCAGGCCACGCCGGATCATTGGGGTCGAGCAGTTCCTCCCAGCGAGACGCCTGCAAACCTTGATTATTATCTTCCTTGGAGAGAGAGATCTTTTCTCACTTTGTGAATACCATGGCCCTGCCGGACAATATACCCTGGCGGATATCAGGCGCATCGCTTAAATTAAACCTACAATTCCAAGCGGTCGCATCAAGTCTTCGCTCATTCTTTGCGCGAGCCTCAAAGCTTGGTATACTGGGAATGCTTATCTGTAGTTCGTTGCCTCTATTCGTCTTTTGGCATCTTGGAAGGCGGCGGGCGGCTGGGAAGTCAATAAGCCAGAGCTCTACAGATGACTCAAATGCTGGGAAGGACTCATATACAGATGGCAAGTCCTTCAACATACCGCGAGTACGCTGGACTAACGTGTATTTGATACTAGAAGCGGAAGCATCAGACCCTAGCCTTCTAAAGAAGCACTCGACCTTCCGATCCTACCAGACAAGCCGCTTCACATATCCCTCCCTACGTATCTTTTTCCGAGAACATCCGCAATTCGAGAAGCTACCTACAAAACCAGCTCCGCTACCCTTGCTCGTCTTCATACATGGTCTCGGAGGTTCGGTCGCACAGTTTCATCCATTGCTGACGAGCTTGGTAAACCTCTCGTCATGTCTGTCCATCGATCTCCCAGGGTGCGGAGTATCCAAATTCGAACCAAAGGACTGGGATGCATATACAATGGAGAGCCTAGTGGAACTTCTAGGTCTTATCATTGAGGACCATAGGAGAGAGCGTCAAAGTGTCGTCCTTATCGGCCACAGCATGGGATGTTCGCTCTCCGCAATGCTTGCCACGAAGAGCATGAGCTTCCCCAACTCGTTAGCAGAGCACGTTGTAGGTTTGATTGCGGTCTGCCCTCGAGCCGAAGCCCCTTCTCCAGACGAAGTCTCTTTGTTCAGGAAGCTACTATGGATACCGTCACCAATCTTCAATGCTTGGAGAAACTATGATAAGAGAGGTGGGAAGGACAGCGCAAGTGTTGCTCGTTTTGTTGGAGCAGATGCAGATGATGAGACAAAAGCGCTTCAATACCGTTTCAACTACCAGAGCAAGACACCGGTTTGGAGACGAATGGCCTCTGGAACTTTGCCAACCTATAAAAATGGGGTCGCCAAGGGTGGATTTCCAGGTAAAGATGTTTGGGCAGGTCTTGAGGTCCCTGTATTCCTAGTTGCTGGCGAAGCTGATAACATCACCAAGCCGGGGGAGATTCAGAAGATCGCCTCGTTCTTAGGAAAGTCTCATCCCATCCAGATTGAAATGGATGAGGCTAGTGAGCCAGTTGTTGATCCTACAGTTCCCGTTGATAGAACGACTGAAGCCCACAGTCCCGAGCCAAGCAAGACGACAAAGTCCACCAGGCCGGAATATTTTCTGGAAACGAATCCTGATACAGTAGATGAAATGTACGAAGACCCCGTAACGCCAAATGATGGACTCTCAACCGTGCCTCCACAACCATCAAAGCCAAAGAAAGTCCTGAAAACTACAATACTCCCAAGCCCAGCTTCACACGCCCTTCTCTATCAACCAGCAACCGTCAGAATCCTCGCTGGGCTCATTTCAGACTTCCTCTGCACTCAGGTCTCGCCACGACTATCTCTTGGCGTAAGAGCAATGGGTTCTTTCATATTACATTCCCCCTTCCCATCGAGTTTATCTCGTGTACTCCAACTCCTCCTTATACACTTCCTCAAACGGAGACTTATTTTTCCTCTGCTCTCAAAAACTCTTAAGTAGGAAATAGCTAACTTCCCGGTCATCTAGTGGCAACTTCAATATCTTAGCGATTCCGGCAAATGGGATGTCAAGAATCTAGCAAAGTGGCAAGCAGTCAAGCCCGTCTCGGAGCCTATCGATGGCATATTCAGGGCAATGAAGACCCTGCGAGAAGTCGATGAAGTCCATTCACCTGAGGTCTTTGTGAAGGAATGGGGGTCTCAAATTACGGATATCGTTGATATCTCGCATGAGAGTCCTGTATATGACCCGAGAGGCCTCGAGAAAGGAGGAGTTCGATATCACAAATTCCCTACCGTACGTGCTTATAAGCAATATTCCCTAACAATGTCCTTTTCTAAGTCTCTACAGGTCTCCAAGATTCCGCCCACAGAATCCGAAGTAGCATCCTTCATCGCCCTAATCGACCGCATTAAAGAGGAGCAGACGAAGCCCGGTTATATTGCAGTCCACTGCCACTATGGCTTCAACCGAACAGGCTTCTTCATCGTATGCTATCTGAAAGAACGATGTGGCTACACGCTGCCGGCTGCCATTTCCGAATTTGCTGAGAAGCGGCCGAGGGGAATCAAACATGTCCATTTCTTAGATACCCTTTTTGTCAGATATTGTGTTGGTTTGAAGAGAGCGCCAACTTTATAAATAGCCTTTAGTTTTCGGCAGGAGATTTTTGATATCAATGCTCCGGACTTAGGGCGGGGGCGGCTCGGCGTTACCGGCTGAGGCACAGTTGAAGATGGATGAATAACAAACGGCCTTACATATCTCATTAATTTCTCTACATCGCGCTACTCCAGAACGAGAAGTTCTCTACCTTCCTCATACAGTCAATTATTCCAACTAGAATGTACCTGGTAAATATGCATAACATTTTCACAATTTTATGCACGCATACTGCTGCAAGGCTACCTTAGCTTTATTAGTGTTTCCGGGGCCAAGGCGCGAGTGCGGTAACACCAAATCAACGTCACGAAGACCTCCATTGTTTCTTATATTTCTATTCCTCCTCAATTCATTTCCCTTCCAAGTCCTCACTCCGGTCTCTTCCATACCTTTCAACCAAAATGGCACATGTCTCAACGTTGTGAAACTTAGAGTTGCAATTGGCCATCTAAGGCCTCGTAGCCTCGCGAAACATGGCTGAAGAAATCGGTACCCGTACCGTACCGGAAGCAAATACAGGACAGGAAGTAGGCGCAGACAACGGAAAGGACGTAGCTGGAGAAGAATCGCCCCCGCAAAGGTCGAGTAATGATGGCTCAAGGACTGGGACAGCAAAGGGGGGGCAGGCTGTCAAGGAAGAGGCAGCACAACCGAAAGATTCAGTGGTCAAAAGGCTGAAAGCCAAGATTGGCTTGGATGTTGGGACGGTGATGATGATGTTCAAGTACGTTTCCCTTGGGATTGGAAACAGGGGAGAAGGAATGCGTTTGCTAATTGAGGAGATAGAGGGAGTGTTGCGCCTGCTATTGGAATAGTATGTCTTCTTCCACCTATGCAGACGAAACCAGCTACTAACTCAACTCTCAGGCCTTCTACCAAGCAGACGGAGTCGCCAAAACATACACCACCCTCGGCTACCTCGTCCCCATTATAACTGTACTCTGCATCCCCATAATGCCTCGCGCAAAGTACTTTCAAACCATTACCTTGAACCTAATCGGCATTTGTATCGGGTCAGCCATCGCACTCCTAGGAATCTGGTCCGGTGTGCAAGCACGGAAGCACACAACCCCAGTAGGCTCAACAGCCTCCTACAACTCTTCCCAAGCAGCCGTATGCGCCATCTGGCTTTTCGCGAATATCTACTTCGTTAATTCTTTCAGGGCCATGATGCCGGCGCTGAATTTGCCGGTTATTATGTATAGTATCTTCACAAATGTGGCCTTTACATATGGACCGCTTTTTCCGACGATTGGAGCTGGGATTACCCTGATTAAGCAGCTGTTGAAGGGGTTTTTGACTGCGTTCGGGATTGCGACAGCAGTCCACTTGTTTATTATACCCGTAAGTTCTAGGACGGTTGTTTTCAAGGAGTTCACGGGATATCTTGGAGCTGTGAGAGGTGTGATGTAAGTTGATGCTATCAAATGAAACGCGAATCGAGCTGATTTGGCAATAGGAAAGCGCAAACGGCGTACCTACAGAGCTTGGAAAGCAGTGACATGTTTGCAGATTCTGCTGCTGAAGATAAAAAGGCTGAAGGGGATGGCGAGAAGCACAAGAAGAATGACAAGAAAGAGAAGGCTCATCCTGCTCAAACACCATCGGCAAAAGCCTTGAAAGGTGCTGTCTCTGGACTCCTAGCTCTTCATGGGAAGCTTTATGGCGATCTTCCCTTCGCGAAAAGGGAAATTGCCTGGGGCAAATTATGCGCCAAGGACATCGATGAGATATTCGCCCTCTTCCGTAACATTCTCATCCCCCTGATCGGCCTATCAACAAGCACGGATATTTTCGAGAGGATCGCTGAGAGGCGCGGGTGGGTGAAATCCACCTACACTCAGCATGACAAGAGAGAAGCCTGGGAGGACTATGATGAATCCGCAAAGATTGAAGAGAAGCGTGTATGGAACGAGACGATGAAGACACTTCACGAACCTTTTGCGGTAGTGATAGGAGCTATGGATGAAGCCATGGAGCATGTTGGTCTGGTGTTAGAATTCAACAAACCGCCAAAAAAGAATAAGGGCAAAGATGACGTTGAGGCTAAAGGAACGGATCCCAGACCCGGGGAGCCTGATTTCTCAAAGTTTCTAGACCAGAAATTAAAGGATTTCTATGGGAACAGAGGAAAGACGCTCAAGGCTTGGGCGAAAAACAAGGGGTTGTCGGAGGAGATGTTCGATCAGTTGAACGAGAAGGCTAAAGTTAACAAAAATACCCCGGACGATGCGCAACATGCACGAGACCAACAGCAGTTGTACCTTATCCTCTATTTAGAATTCTTAGTAAGTTTTCATCCTTCATTAATCTTCTTCTCAATCTTTAACCCTACCCAGCTTTACTCCGCTGGCCGAGCGATCTCGAAACTGGTTGAATTCGCCGACAAGAAAGTCTCCGAAGGAACCATGAAAAAGAATCGCCTAATCCTACCCGGCCAACGCCGAATCAAAAAATGGATCCTTTCCATTGGCAAAGAAGACGTATCCGTCGACACGGAATCCCCAGACTCTTTGGAGAACGGAAGCCGCAACATTTACATGGGCGCAGGCTTCAATCCCGTAAAAGATCCCGAACATCTGCCTCCTGCTACCGCATGGCAGCATTTTGGAAACGGTATCAGAAAGATCCCGCACTTCTTAAGCTCTACTGAATCAGCTTTTGGATTTCGAGTGGCCTGTGCTACGTTGACGGTTGGGATCATCGCTTTTTTGAAGGATACCCAGACGTTTTTTATTGAGCAGCGGCTGGTCTGGGCTATGATCATTATTGTCCGTACCCCTTTCCTAACTGTTGAGAATCCGAAGACTAATATGTCAAAGGCTATTGGTATGACAATGACGAGTGGCCAGTCGATGTTTGGATTCCTTTGCAGAGTGGGGGGAACATTTGCAGCAATGTAAGTCCTTCACGCCATTCCTTTTCTAAGCGAATAAACAGCCCAAGCATGAGTACTTACTAATATGGTCTCCCAGGGTGTTCTCAATCATAATATGGTACATCCCCGACCAGAAGACCCCTGGCGTAATAGTAATTTTATGGCTCTTCATCTTCCTTGAGATGTACTTTTTCCTAAAATACCCCCGATTCATAGCCGTATGGCTTGTATCAATCGTAACCGAAGTCCTTATCATCGGCTACGAATTGCAAGTCCGTAAGATCGGCCTCGCGGCAGCAACAGCCAGCGGACAGCCTTACTATCCCATCTACGAACTGTCGCCGTATCGACTGGCTTGTGTGGCCGGTGGATCTTTCGTGGCCTTTATCTGGACGATTTTCCCGTATCCGCTGTCAGATCGAAGTTGGCTGAGGAAGGATCTAGGGTCGACGCTTTATTTGCTGGCTAACTATTATTCGGTTGTGCATTCTACGATTGATGCGAGGTTGCATGGTACAGAGGGTGATATGGAATTGAAGGATTCTCCCGGTAGGAGGCTTGAGAAGGTCCGCTATAAGATCTTTCAGAAGCTGCTGGTGCTTCTTCCTTCATTACAACGTAAATTCCCGCCCCCAAACCCCATCCCCATTATGAGAACCTGCCTCGAATGCTATATTAACATTAACCAGAACACGCGGATTGGCAGAAATGGGAAATCACAATAGGCGGGAAATTCCCTAGAGAAACCTACGAGAACATCGCCCTCCGCGCAAACAAGTACGTTCCGTCAACCCACATTCAATCACATCCCTTCCGACTAACCCCTACGTTTAGTATAATGAACTACCTTACACTAATCTCCTACGCCACAAAATCCTGGTCCGACGCCTCCTCCGCTGCGGCCTACCCCAACACAACCGCAGCCACCCGCCGCGCCTGGCTCTCGGACCTCAGCCTACTGATCGACACTGTGAAGCCAACCTCTCACTCCATAACCAGCACGCTCGCCCTGCTCTCCGCCTCGGTATCGCAAGGCTCGGCACTCCCTCCTTACATCGTTCTCCCCGAGCCTTATAATCTGTCGAAGAGGCTCGAGGCGCTGGATAAAGGGATCCTGGATGCGAGGCATGTAGAGGAGCCCGGGTATAGCGCGTATGCTGTGATGCAGGTTGCGAGTGGGCTTGTGACGGATGATTTGGCGCGGTTGGTGGATCATGTGAGGGACTTGGTGGGCGAGACGGATTTTTCGTTTCGCGTTGATGGGAGTGAGAGTAGTTTGGATAGCACGGGGAATGGGACTGGGAATGGAAAGGGGAAAAAGGAATGATTGGGGAAATGGGACTAAGATACCACGGTTGGGTTGTTACATGGCTATAGCGTGGCATTTGATGGATCTTTTAGGAAAGTGTATCCTCAGTCCTTGGCTTGGACTATCTGAACATGAAAGCCCCACCCAAAATGATGGTGCAGGCGAAAATAATAACGAATTTACTTGAATCACTACCTATGCAAAAAGGCGCAATTTTGCAGACCGTGGGATAATTTGTAAGCGTATTTGGTTTAGCTCATCACAATATATGCTGTCGTCCTTTGAACAAACCCCTAAACACCTACGCTAAATATCATAAATTCTAACCATTCGTACCTCAGCACCTCAGCACCTATAGCTCATCATGCTCAATGGCAAATGTAGTAGTCTCGTCCCTAGTACTAGATTCGTACCAGTCATTTGATGTCCACTCGATGATCAGCTTCTTTGCAGCATCCGCCAAGTCGTAGTACCCCGGATTATCTTTTGGGTAGAACATGGCTAGAGTACAATTCAGCAACGACGTTAAACATGAAGCAGTAGATCCCACATACCCATATGCGCGCCAGTTTCATCATGCGCTGCATCATTAATCGCTTCTTGCCAGAGCTCTTTAGCGTTCTTCTTAGGCAAGTTGCAAAAGGTCCTCTGGTTCCCTATCACACTGCCAACCATACTTCCATCATTCTTGCTCAGGGCTTCCTTTCCAAGTCTGGTGTATAGATTTGCCCATCCCACTTCTAGGTTCTCATGTATCTCCATCATGGCAGAAACTCTCTTCCTCAGATTCTCTCCTTGCATCAAGCACCCCACAAACTCGAGGTGAGAACCTACCCACGACCAGCCCGAAGTAATCTTGTCTCGGTTCACAAATGCAGCTGTGCCAGCACCTGCGACCGCTACAACGCCTCCAGCAGCCGCAGCTATCTTGCCCCATTTTGCCCAGCCTGATGCAGGCACCTCTTTGGCTGGAGGTGCTGGTAACGCTGCAACTGGTGCCGTTTTGTCTTTCGACGCATCTGCCACGGTCTTTGTTCCCCATATAGTTGTAGCCAGCTCACTGAGCTGTGTAAGGGTATTAGAAGCAGCATTGTAGTGACCCTCGGCTCCATGGGCTACGACTCCCGGGCTTATTCCCAAGTACGGTGTGTCGAAGGCTAGAACACCTTGTATGTAGGGGAACATCAACGAGTTGTGATGGGAAGGCTCGAGTTCACTTGATTCGGTAGTTTCAATCATCTTGTCAGAGGTGATCAGGATGGCTGTATCCGCTGCGACTATCCCACCCATGCTGTGGCCGATGAGGATTGTTCGTACGCTGGGATCGATGGTTGGGGAGGGGGCCGCATTTTCTACTTCGAGGTCGATGATCTTCTCTTGTAGCCTACGAAGAATTCTGATGAGCTTTATATAAATCCAAGAGGAAGTTACGATCCTACCATTCCCTGAATTTCGATACACATTTTGTAAGGTCACCTTGAGTCTCGAATTTGGGATACTGTATTGCCAGGATTCGGATCTTCGGAAGACCATTTTGGACGAGGGCTCGAAGGTGTTCAGGGAATTCGCCAAATGTGTCGTCTCCTCCCTTGAAGCCGTGTATAAAACAAAGCAGCAGTGTCTTCTTCATGTTCAGTTCCGCATGGAGCAAACGAATTTCGAGAACTTACCAGCAGCCCAGCACCACTTACACCTCCCCTCCGGATCAACGGAACATAGTTTTGCCGGTAGACAGTGCGGGGATACGCAGACTTCGATCAACATCGAACTTCTCTACAACGTCGTAGATAATGTCAGGCAAAGACCCGACTTTTTGATATAGAGCATAGACCTCCAAGTATTAGTACGTCGATTTGTCCAAATGTCATGTTATTCTTTCAGTAAAGACGTATGGCACGAGTACTGCATTTAAAAGAGAAATTCTTATATTCGATTTGAGATGTGTGGAAGGGCAGCTTCATCTGGCTTCGACCATAGGCTGCATATTTGTCGAAGTGTCTACATGGCCATTTTCAACATCATCTCTTCTCGGGATGTCATGTCATATGGTCATAGTGGTCTGCGCATCTGGTCAAAAATCCGCACAAAGCGGGGGCAGACTCGTAACCTTTGCTAATCAAACCTTCCTTGCTTGCCGTTGTCCAGAGGATTCAAAGAAATAGCAGTATATGAAATGTGGCAAAGAATCCCCTGCAAGAGGAATTACATCGACAGATGCATGGTATCGCACAACACGTTCTCAGCGAGATGATCGATTACATTACAGTGGGATACTTCCAGGGAGATCATGTATGGGAGACCTGTACTTGGATGAGTATCCTTGCAATGCAATGGCGATTGTGCTTCAATCTAGCTCTGCTCGGGATGTATCTGCTTCTTCGAGTGTCTGGAACGATGATGATGATCTATGGCGAGAGGGGTTCTGCATGGTCGGTGGCGGGAGAATGGAATAAGGGAAGAGGAGCGGTGCGAGAGCAGAAGAAGGGATCTCAAGTGTTGGGCGAGGCGTGAGAAGGGGAAGGTGCGTTGAGCTTTACCCCGAGCAGAAAGGGTAGGGATGGATTGGCATACCAGACCGGAGGCGTAATGCGGGTGTATTGAGCAAGAGTGGGTGAGTCTTCATGCGTGTGAGAAAGAAAGGAGGAAGGAGCTTTGGTGGAAATTATAAAATGGTATACAAGAGTGAAAGGGGTGTAGATGATAGAGAGAACGCACGCTGGAGACAGACATCGCTTGCAATGCTATTGGGTATCTCGCTATTGGGTATCTCTTGAGTACAAAACGCCAACACACCTGCCCAAAGTATTTCATGGACTCCGCGAACATTCTCAAAAAGCCGACTTCCATCCTTCACATGTTTTCAAGATTGGATCCCCCTATTTGAATCCCTGTTCCCAAAATCAGCGGAGGTCTCAAGGTCGTTGAAGATTTAGACTAACCAGGTTATGAAGCTCAACATTCTGCTCGTTTGCGTCGACAACCTGCATAGCAACAGCTTTTAGAGCACCCGCCCAGGAATAATCCGATGCAAGCAGAGAAGAGTGCTGGGTATCGGACTGGTTGACATGCACGTAGAGACCCTGGAGACTGCTGAATGGGCGATGAGGGCACAGGTTACAGGTTAATTGGTAATACTTTCCATGGTACCTAAATATCTTAAGATCTGAGGGCACCTGTGATATTGTCGTCTGGAGCTGTTGAGAAGGTATACCGGGATTTGGCGAAACACGAGGAGCTGTGAACGCATATGCAGTCGATGCCGGGGTGGAAGCCAGGGACTGAGATTGAGAAGCGTTTTGCCATCGATTGGAAGAAACATTCTCTGAGGAGCTGCCATTGCCACATCAGCCATGCTTCCGCTTATCTCGTTACCCCCGGAAATATTTAGAAGGTGCTTACATATTCTCTGGAGTGTTATGGACCTGAGGGTAACCCGCTTGATAACCATACCCTTGGGCAATGTCTAAGTGGGAGGGCTTTGAGACTTGAGAACCAGGATTCTGCGTGCCATCTGCCTCTGTACCATATCCTTGAGCGCTCTGCACCTGGGTACCATATTCTTGAGCACCATACCCTAGAACGCCATATGGTGAAGATCCAGAACCTTGAGCGCCAGTCCCAGTCTGGTTTGAGGCTTGATAATCCCATTGAGTTTGAGATGGGCTGGCGAAGGCTTGGGACTGAGCAGGAGGAGAATTCAGCATCGGAGTTGGGTAATTGTTGCTTTGAGGAGACGGGCTGAACGAATAGCCTAGCTCTAGATCCTGGTCCTGGTTCTGGTGCTCGTGCATATGGAAGACGAAATCAGCTGGGGTTATGGGTGACGAGGCGTGCGGAGACATGAATGGAGGAGCTTTCGCAGACGCTCCTTGTTGGCCAGTGGAAGAGGAAGAGTCAGACTGCGGGAAGTAGCTATCGCTGCTCTCTGGGCTAACCATAGGGTTCTCTGGCTGAACCAGACCGAGGTTGGATTTTAAGACTTGAATGCCGCATAGCTTAGCCTATGGGAAAGAGATCAGCATCTTCTTCACATATAATTTAATGGACAATCGACATGCTTTCCATTCTGTAGGTCCGCCCATACTTAGAAATTGCCATAAGATACGAGGAATCACAACCGGACACGAAGAGACTCAGTCCCAGCCGTCTCAGAGGGTTCACAACTTACAAGGTAAATGAAAAACAGACGAACAGCATGGAGATTCTGCTTGTAACGATCCATTCCAATGTTCTGATCCTCTGCGTAATGGGAGGCTTGAAGGTTGAGGACATTCTGCATGATGACTTGAGGCTTGTCACCAAGCTTGAATAGCTGCTCAAAAGCGAATCTTCGTTCCACGTGCTTGTGGTCATCTTGCACTTTGCGGTCGACAAAGATTCGCTGGTACTGTCGAACCCAGCCATTCCACGCAGGTTCGTCGAATGCGACCTTGAATGCTGCCATCCTGCTGCTACTGTTTGGGCCTGCCATTGTAAAAGTGTGGCGCAAACTGTGTGGCGATGGCACTGCTGCTGGAAAGATTATTTTTGACTGGAGGTGCAAATTTATAGCCAAAGAGCAAAGAGCTCAAGGACTTGACTCTTGCTCCCGGTGAATGTTCTTCAACAAGCTAGTCAACAATAGGAAAGCCAGAGAGGCAAGTGTAGACAAGAGTGGTACGATGTTTGGTGTTGTGAATGTCCCCTTCAATATGAGGGGTGTGTTCTGGCAGCATCGCGTGCATTCGGTAGAAGCACCCAGTAGGAATCACTGCAACCGGATCGCTCTTCATCCAAGCCGAGATGACACTTGAGTGAATATCGGACGGAGTTCATGTCAACGATAGGCCCTAGAGTGGAATGAACAGGAACAATCAGATTGTGAATTGCATCCACTAAACCTGGCCACCTGTACTTTCCTGTGGGGGTTCCAATTTCGCTGTTGCAGATGAGGCGTTCAAAGCATGGTCTCATCTTCTCGAACACCAGAAACAACACCAAGGACCTCCTCTCTAGAGCAACTGGCTCCGAAACAGAGGGCATTTGCTATTCGTCTCTTCCAGTCTTTGCTGCCGTGCTTAGGTATGGTTTAAGCGTCACTCACTACTATGCAGAGAAAGACAGACAAATGGTAAATGCATCAGTAATCGAGCAACATATAACAAAAGCGATATATTTCCAAGTGACGCATCTTCGTCTTCAAAAAATACTCCAAAAATAATAATCATACGTCAAGGAATCACAAACGTCACATAGATACACGTTGTGAAAATACCCAAAATTGATATGATGGATGTGCCATGTACTAACAAACCCCCTTGTACCAAACTCTACCTGCTATAAATCACTAGAGCAGAATACGACAACCAGCCAATGCATAAGTAGCAATATTGACTTTTTCTTAACCTTCGTGAGATAACCTTTAGGTCCCATGTTGTGAAAGCCATGGGTATAGGCTGCCGGTACGAGACAACCAGCTGTCATAGTAGCGCTTTCTTCTATGGTGGAATGAAAGGCTTTATGTAAGCCCTGCCTGGGAAGCATGAGCACTTGCTCGAGCCTCAAACAGGTAATTGATGGCAATAGCATCATATGACCACATTGACCTAAAGCAGTAAGAATAGCCCCTGAAACATACCTAACCGAGATATAAATTCATATTTCATCACAAAATCATCATCACCATCAAAGAAGCTCAAGAATCTTGCAGAACCGTCAAGCTTCATATTTACAGATAGCTACAATCCGAATCCGCACTCAGTATTCCACGACCATCTCCTGATGATGATCTAAAGCAAGGCAAAAAGGCTGTTGCCCCCAAACTCCTCTTACATGCAATGTGGTATATCAGCGCCAAGTTCCCTGTCTATGGGAAGTAATCTCGCTGCAAACGAAAACGCCGAATTGTATTGATGCCTGCGAGCCTCTCTTTGGGGCTCGACTTTCTTGGTTGACAATAAAAAAAAGTTTTATGCGGTGACTGACTGGCAGTCATGCGGGCACTCGGAAATCTTTTGGTAGGTAGTGGTGGTAGTAGGAAATCAGTTTTGAATTAGGCGTGGAAATTAGGTTGTGGTAGAACAGGGTACTGCTGATATGGGTAGCTGTATTCTGGAACAACGCCTGAACGGTAGTCGTTCCTCCTTCCAAGCGGTTGGTAGTGCATCTGGCCGGGGTTGGCGGCGAAGCCTTGCATTGATCCAGATGGCGGTGGGTAGAGAAGTGTGTTTACATGTCGGACTGGCTTGTAAGGGGAGTTTCTTTGCTGAAGAAAGAGAGGAGAGATATGACCGGGATTGCTGGGAAAGTTGGCTGATATTGGTGAAGACCCGAGAGATAACAACTCCTGTACTGAATGCGGGCTTTGGCGGCGAGAAGGGGTGTAGCCACCAGCACTATGAGGGCCGTGTTGGCTTGGGGGGCCAGTAGGGGTTAATACTGGCAAATGTGGAGTCCAGGATGGTGTGGTGGGGTAGACTGAAGACATTGCTCTCCCACCAATAGGTGGGAGAACGGGACCATTCAAGCTGGAGGCTGAATTGTAACCAGTGCTCATGGGTTGGCTAGTGGAAATTGTCAAATTTGGAACTGGTAATCTGGGAACGTCGTGCCTCATGGGAGGTGCAGTTGAAGCAAAACCTGCTGGTCCATTCGGAGATACTCTCGTGATCCGCTTTGGAGCTGGCTCCTCTGCATCACCTTCATAGCTCCGCTTTCGAGTTGTGCGTAAGTCGTGTTCTGGCATAGACGGTAGAGGAGTCGGGTAGTTATTGATAGGCCATTGCTGGTTGTAGTGGCTGGAGCTGGAGCTGGTCGAACTTGACGAAAATCCGCTTGCGAGGGAAGGTGTTTGCGAAGGGGGCGAAGCTTGCATGGAGACTGGGGGTGATGGCAAGATTGGGTCCATATTTGGAGAATATTGAAGTACTGGAGCCTTGGACGCCCGATCGCAAAAGGTCCAGAATTTCCCAAGCTTTGTGTGCCAATCTTTCCATTGTGATTCCGATGCCAACAGGCTATATCTCATGTTGCTCAAAAACTCGACCTCCATAACGTGAATTTCGGTGACTGATATTCCAGATACCTCAGCCCAAGTCTTATTAGTGTATGTATTATCGTCGAGGACTATATGTTCTTGTCAGCAAGGACTCCCAGGCAAGAGTCTTTTTCAAAAACGTACATTTGTTGCCCAACATCAGCGCTACAGTCAGAAGCCGATATTCACTCCCGCTTCTACCTTTCACTGCTGGGTTGATCTTCTTCAATCGGTAGATGAACAAAAGTGCCAACAGTATGACATTTTGCGTAACCTGAGTTGTTGAAAGAATCGTAACGACCCATTTTTTAAACCCGCTCGAAGGTAGAGCCTCGTTCCGTAATCTCTTGATTGGGGACGAAGAAGGTCCTATATTCTCAGCCCGGTTTAACGTATCGGTCGGTTCGAACCAGAACAAGCATGTAATCTGAGCTTAGATCAGTATAATTTTTACAATAGAACATTGTCTTCCTTACCTGAGCAGCAAATTCGGCCAAACTGCCTCCACTATTATTTATCGAAGAGGGTATTTGCAAATTTGGAATAATCATATCTCTATTTGTACTCTTCCTGCAGGACTGATCCTCCACCGGCCCCGTTATGTTTGTTCTGCTGGCAGGCGCAGGACTTGATGGCTGTCTATAAGGAGGTAGTACATTCTGAACCTCGTTCCGAAGAGCTGAAGTGGGAATCTGAGATGGAACTTGAGCGGAGGGTTGGCTCAGTGTGTATTGCCTTGGCGCAGCGCTCGCCCCTGCGTATGCACCAGCATAACCATGTTGTCCAACCGAGGGTATGGAGTAGGGAGGATCTTGTCGACCAGCGTAGTTTGTGTATTGCGGATGTTGGTACGTAGTCCCCATATTGTCTCCTGGTGGAGTGTGAAGCCCGTCCCGGACTGGTGCTTCGAGGTAGACTGGACTAAGTTGTGTATGGGACACGCCAAGATACTTCCGTCTGTCGATACCGTACGCAGAATTGGGTGGCAGCGAGAAATCGAGAGGGGCCGGTCGTCCTGTTGTTCGATGCATGGAGAGTTTGTTGGTAGCGGGGTGGATGAGGTTTAGGTTCAGTTTCGGGGGGGGGGGATTAGATAGGCAGGCGGACGGTAATACCAGAAGTATCTCAATTATTTTAATCTTCCGAGGGTGTTATTCGAGACCCGTTCTCCCAGAGCTTCCAGAACCTCAATCCTCGCGTTTGCCCCTTCGTTCCCAGCGTGTGAATTCCTCCGACCTTTTTTCGAATCACCGGAGAGCCATGAATGGTAGCATCGATACCCGTGTGTGTATCAGCTTGAATATGGAGGGTATTCCGAGAAGGGTCCTATTTTCGACGGGGGTAGCAATGGCTGAACGATGGTAAGAATAGAGAGAGAAAGGCAGAGAGACGAAGAATGGTCTTGAGGTTTGGTACCGTACTGTACTGTTGTATTGAGAGTATTCACCAGATTAAGGGCACGTATTTTCCGGGCCCAGGCTATGCTAAATGTGGAATGGCTCAATCCAAAGAAAACCGCAAGAATGAAAACACGACAAGAAGGAGAAAGATAGTCTGACTAGGAAACTATGTGAGATAATAATGTAATTAGGGTTCCAGATGCAAAAGAGTAGTGGCCGGAGGCTGATCTCAAAGAGAAACTACTCAGAATGTCGTTCAAGGCTCAAAGGCCGAGCTTGCAAGCTTGATGTCACTGGCCACGGCCAATAGCATCCATCACAGACGGACGGCTGTTAGGTGGCAGGGGTGTGTGGTGCCGGTGCCTCCCCTCCTCCCTGACCTGGTCGTCCAAGCAAGCTGGTGGAGTAGTGAGGCGCAGAGTGATATGGATGGCTCAGATGAGGGCGGCCAGCCAGCAAGCAGAGCCAGCCGGGAAATGCAATGGAATGGTTACGGAAGGATCATGGTAATAATGTCGGTCGAGATGATTGGTTTATGTCAAGGGAAACATGGGTCGCCGAGTCTGAAGTGTCTGTCTACGCATAATCCCTGCGGAGTTAATGGCATGTTTGACTAAGAAGGGTTTGATTTTTTGATATTGACGCCCCGTCGAACGCGCTACCTGCCTCGTAATGATCTACTCCGTAAATTTATATCTACATTCGTATAACTACCTAGGTAGGAGTGCACCCAACCAATTATGTGCAATCACCAGACGCGCCGGCCTGCCGCGTAGAGGAGACGGGGTCAGGGAAAAGAGAAAAGGGACCCAAGGCTAAGAAAAGAACGCACACAGTGTCACACGCTGGCATCATGGATGGGGATGGGCATTGGGTTAGTCTAGTCTGATAGCAAGAGCAAGGGAGGAGGAGCGGGAGACAAAAGAGGTGAGGATCGTAAATTTAAGTCCGAGAGGGGAGGGAGAGTGAGTGAGTGAGTGAGTGAGAAGAAAGGGCATTTGATGGCGTCGGACCAATCAGAAGGTAGTCCTATTCTGGCTAGTAGCAGATGCTGGGGAAAAGACTAATAAGAATGCGCGTGTTTGTAATAAAATAGTGGCCGCTTGGGCGCGCACATCACAGCACGGCACCTGGGATACGGATAGGAGACGAGTTCTAGGCTGTTTCCAACCCGCAGACCCAAGCAGTACGTGAGCGAATCGCATTCGCCATGGATGGATGCATTTTTCGTATGGCAGGATTTATGAATAGAAGTTGCCCCGTTTCTGGGAGGAGCAGGCATGATGTCCGCATGGTGGTGTCGCGGGCACAAAATTTATGTCATCCGCTTGATTGGATGCGACCGCGCAGTAGTGACACCCAAGTAAAGTGTAGTGAGATTTCCACTATAAAATGGTACTGCAACCACCTGCGACCCTTGGAAACTTGGACTGCACTACTACACCACAACCTCTGATTCCTTTCCTGAGTTGGTTCCAGCAGTCGGTGCAGGTGCAGGTTCCACGAGCCCACCCACACACACGAGCTAACCAAGAAGAAACTGCTCTTTTCAGAGGGGCCAGCGCTACGGTACACTCGGTCAAGCACAGAGTGTAAGAGTAATGATAGTGGGACAAGCCGCAAGCACAGCACAGCACATCACAAACTTGTCGGCGAGTGTGCAGCAGCAAAGGGCCCCAGCCCAGCTATACCGCGTTCCGTACGCGTACGTATGCGATGCTGCTATCCCTATTGATTGGAACGTGACAATAGGTCATACTGCAATCATACCGGTACTTGGGGGCGTAAGGTTCCTAAGGTAGGTAGGTCTGCCTGGATCAGGCTGATGCCGTCTCTTGGAGCATCAACGGAATTGCTTCATTCTCCGCCCGAGTTACCCCCTGTTTTGGCGAAGGAAGGCGTTAAACGATCGCCGTGAATCAAGGCTCGGACAGTGAGCTGTAGTCCTTGACCAGTGGGTGATATCGGAATACGCCATGGAGGCAGATTCAGTAAGTAATACAGCGAGCATTTCGAATTAGATTCCTATCCTATACTCGTATGGGAACAAGGGATAGATGATTCACGCACCACCAGCACCATCTTCATCAGTGTTGCAGTCAGGCATGGGCCGATAGTATGATTATTGATTGACTATCACTTTCGATTGATCCCACAACTTGTCAGCCGGGTTGACGTGCTAAGAGAAGTAGACCTCCGACGTAAAAACATCTTGCTTGTCATCAATGCAATGTGCCTGCCTTTCCTGTTTAGCCGTCGGTGAGAAGAGAAGCAGATCGTACGGAGGAGCCCGGCGGTTGAAGATCCAGGTTGTAAAGTTTGACTCCATCCAGCTAAACCCTCATTCGTTTGTCCGGGCTCTTGGTAAACGTACCAGGTACAGTAGTGATTTCTCTTGACTACTACTGAGTACTGATATATTTCTGTGGGATGTGGGCTAGGCACTGCACCAGCTGCAGCCGGGGCAATGCGATGTTTGGTGGGGTGGGGTAAGTTCTCCAACACTGCTTCCAACAGGATTACTAAACCGTCCAAACGTCTCCTTTGGGAAATCTAGACCTTTGGTTATCACTACTTTTACGGCAATCTGTGGACACACGCCTGTTTATAGTACGTGGCTTGTCCTAGAGAAGAGTGAAACGGCTGATATGCTCTCCAAAGGAACTAGCTGACTCGAAATCACTAAATGCATCATTATTGCGGCTTGTCGTGGGGCAATAACACATAAGATAAGACACTTTGATAATCCGGACGCCAAGTTGTTTAGTTTGGCATAGTAAGAGCTTTGTGGATCATGAGGAGATGATGATGGATAGATCTGATCTTGATGGAGGCGGTGTCTGTTTAGAACATCCCGGGTGTCAATGCATGCTGGTTTGGGCTGGTCTGGTCAGTACTCTTTCCTTGCCCTCGGCGCCATGGTTGTTTGAGTCAAAAGCCTGTGATTGATTTGCACAAGCAAGCGGGGTGAAGATGAGGAGATGCAAGTGGTGCGTGCGCCCACCTTATGATTTGAATTTAGGACAACGATGAGATTGAGAGGGACAACGCCGCTCTAATAATATCCTATTGTTGTGCACCAATTTGACGAGTACGACTGCTGGGCGGCGCAGTCTTGCTGGCCTGCTCCAGCGTACCGCTTCCGCCTTCAGCTTGCATAGTAGCGAAGCCTCGAGCCTCATACGCAATAGAATAGGCCCCTTGATACCCCCAGCCCAGATGTTTCGGCTTCCAGTTGCAGCTGATTAAAGGAACGATCAATGATGAACCCAACCGCAATAGTAATAATAAGAATAAGAATAAGAATAAGAACAATAATAATACTACGACTAATGAAATTATAGAAAGACTGCAGGCCATAAATAATGACCTTGAACCCAGCATAGAAGGATGCCGATACGCATCAAGCGCTTACTTGGACGGAAGTAAATCTTTCCTTTGAATGAGGATGGCAACCTGGCGAGGCTGATCAATCAGGTGCCACATCATCCGGAATCAATTACGATGCCAGCGTTCAAGCTGTGGCGTTGTCCTCACAATTAGACATGTTTGAAGGGCAGCTGCAGATATGTGGTTGTGTGGCAGAATCGTAGGATTGCAGTCTGTGATAACGTCAAGCTTTAAAGCATCATCGTGGAAACAAAAGGAAGTTCCCAAAGGATCAGCTGCAGAATCTGAATAACTCTCGGGTCGAGCAAGGCTGCGGTTACATGGCTCCAATCCAATAATCTAAGCAATCTATTGGCACAACGGCTGGAGAGCCGGCATGGTTGGATGTTGTGATATCTGCGACTAAGACTAAGTTCGGCAACCCATTTTGGCCCCTTTTATAATTCTTTTACTGAAATCTCATCATTGCCACCGGCTGCCTCGGGACCTGCTTACCAGAGTTCCGTTCTTGAGCGCGTTTATTACAATTTTGAGAGGATTTAATTAGTCTGAATTAACAAGAACAGTACTAGCGGTTGGTTAGATTCTCAAACCACTCGTTGCTGCATCCAATCCAAGTTGCGGGTAGAAAGCCTGGACCTGAAAGAAGACGTCGGGGGGGGCGAAGAAACTTCATCTTGAACATCATATCGTATTGCATTCGACTATCCGGCAAAATCCAATTCCATGTCCTTACACAAACACGAGATTTTCCAGACTATACTACTAAGTTTACCCTCTCTGTATCTGAGACTTCTTTCCGTGGCCATACCGAGATCCTGGTGGGCAGTCACTTTGCCCATGCTACCTAAGAGTTTGTCCAGTCATGCGCGAAGCTTGCCTTTGGTGGCTAAGAGAGTCCACCTAAAAGTTGCTGCCGGTAAACTGTACGGTCCTCGCGATTTTGAACCTTGGCCAGGCATTCCTGGCGTGTTCTTCCACTCTGCATGCGACGTTGGACCAAGCTGACACTTGTCTTGTGCAGTTGATTTCGCGTCGAGACCGCAGCTCAAACGCAGAAATTGACTCGCCGGCCGCCTCTTTTGATTTTGATGCCTTGCAACAGTTCCGCTTCATGTCCGCGTTACACGACTACACAGATTTTATGCTTCTTAAATCTAGTGCTTCACCGATGCTTACCACCCCTCTCATCTGCTGAAACATCCGGGCTCTCCTTTAAAGTACCTATCCTACAAGTCATATGCAAACAGCCCGTCCTAACTTGATCAACAGTTCCAATCACGAACACTGTGTGTGAGGCACAAGACGGCTGGAAAAAGGATACAGCCCAGTCATCTCCACGCTTGTTTCCCCCGGGTTTAATATTGCATCCAATTAATGCAAACGCCCGCGTTCCTAATGTCTCTTCTACGAGTCAGAAATTTTGACGAACGGCAGGATCTTGCAAGGCAATATCCAGTTACCAAGTGATACGTTAGATATTTCGCGTTTGTCCCGCATCATGAAGCTGCATATTCTTATTCTTCGTCTCTTCACCCCGACAGGACGCTACACCGATCATTCCACGTCCAGCAACGGTGTAGAAGTGTTAGTCGACACCAACCCCCACACGAGTGTCTTGTGAGAGGCATGAGCAGGCAGCATTGAACATTTGCCTCTGGAAGAATGCATGCAGCTGAGATGGGTAATATCGTTGCGTTTTTTTCTGACAGCCTTGTGCTCGATATTGGTGTTGGATGGAGCTGCGTTTGCTTATTTGTCAAATGAACACAACTTCATTATCGTTCAAAACACCGCCGGCATTTCCGCCGATCATAGACGTGTCAATGGAGGCAACGGTAAGGCTTGAATTCTCGGTGAGCCTGCGTATCTCCGTTCGACAAGATCCTTGGCTTGGCCAGGCATCATTCAGGGTTCCGAAAGGACATACGGGCAGAACATTTTACCCTTGATGAATACTGAGGATTTCAAAAATAGACGATCTCGAGCAGCCAAGTTTCTATCACTTTGGAGGAGGAGGGCCTCGAGGATTACTCGTCACTAAAGGCTTCTTTGAATGGAACTATAAGGACATAACTTCTTAGTTGCGCACATGATCGGCACCCTCACGGACATGTAAATAGATCAACGAAGAAGGGAACACACTGAGCCTACCACAGTCAGAGTTTATATCACAAATGAATCTCACATATAAAGACGCATCAATACAAGATCTAGCAATAAGATGTCGTCCCAAAAATATCACGTGGATGGGCAGGAGATAATACGAGCGCGCTAACGTGTTTGCCCGCCAACGACCAGTTGCCAAGACATTGGTACGATTGTTTGGCGCATCCCCTTATGCAGCGACGACGACGAGCCTTCCTTCCTCCCCCAACATTGCTTGCATCCCCAGCATAGAAGGAGCACACGATCGCTATCTCCTCTATCCCCACATTCGCTATCGCATACGAGCACCTTTGCCATTATCAGGTTCGAGAGGCTTTGCTCCTCAGCAACAAACATACATTCAACACAATAGTCATACGGGCATATATTAGGGAAGGGCAGACGGGCAGACAACATGGGATTTGGAGACTTTGAAGATGTCTGCCAGCGGGCAGCAGTGCCATTATGCTCAGTCGTGGGCCATTACTCAACATTCACTGGCTCATTTGGCATCGAACCAGATTGTTATGCGCGCAACATCGATGTCGGCAACACCATCATTTTCCAAGGCGCCGCATCCTTCATGCAAATAATCGCACTCATAATGACAGTAATTATGATCTTGCACGTTCGCAGTAAATTCACAGCCGTTGGTACGTTGACCCCTCGAATGCGCCGGACTGAGCGGTGGATTCTGACAATTCTATAAATAGGCCGCAAAGAAATCATCTCCTTCTTCTACATTTACATGCTTCTAACATTCTTCTCGCTGATTCTTGACTCCGGAGTCGTTCCCCCTGGCAATGACGCATATCCCTACTTCGCCGCTGTTCAGAACGGCCTCACATCCGCGCTCTGCGTCTGCCTTCTCATTAATGGCTTCGTTGGCTTTCAGATCTACGAAGATGGTACTACATTATCTGTCTGGCTGGTTCGTACCGTCAGCTTTGCATTCTTCATCATCACGGGCATAATCTCGTTGGCTACGTTCAAGAGCTGGGCGGGTCTAAGCCCTACAAATACAGTTGGGCTGTTCGTGGTGCTGTATATCTTGTCTCCCATTGCGCTGCTCATCTACTTCATCATGCAGATCATCCTTGTGACAAACACTCTTGAGGAGCGCTGGCCATTGGGAGATCTCGCTTTCGGAGCATTCTTTTTCATCATTGGACAGGTTATCCTGTATGTATTCAGTAACACGATCTGTAGCGCGGTGCAGCATTACCTGGATGGGCTTTTCTTTGCTACGATTTGTAATTTGCTGGCTGTTATGATGGTTTACAAGGTTCGTTTCCCCCTTCCGATTGGGAACGATTTGCTGACTTGAGGTTACAGTACTGGGATTCCATCACACGTGAGGATCTTGAATTCTCCGTGGGCATCAAGCAAAACAACTGGGACGTAAAAGAGCCTTTCCTTGAAGACGATTCTACATACATAGCTCCAGCACACCATGGACAAGGGGGACGGAACTCGAGTTATGGGGGCTTTGCATACTGAAATATACCCCTCTTGGATAAGTGCAATGCACTAGGAAAAGCAATAACTTGGATGCATAACGCGGGCCTGTCTTTGGGATTAATGGCGTTCATTGCATGCAATATTGGAAAAGAGGAGGTTTTGTACACAGTGATTACACCATCTGGTAATAGAGTATGGAGTTTGGTTGGATGAATTGGCGTTTCTAGTTTTTCTGTGGGGTGCGGCATTGAGGGATGGTTAGCGAAACCCGCATGTAGAACGACCATTAATATACGCTTATTTTCCTTAATACCCTGAGCAGTCCAGGTGTCTTGTCCGTGTTCTGCTTTCTGGTAAGTCCATCCTTTGGAAAGTCCACTTGATAGCCTTGTTAGGTTTATCTATAAAGAAGCCTAGCTTCATAAAAGCACTCGTATACCAGCTCCACTTGCCCCTTGAGTGTCCCATTCGTTCATATCGTTTTCCCGTGTTTCGAAGAGCTTCTTCGGCGGGCCAACAGCCTCGTTCTGCTGCGATTCAACATCCTTCTCACCTGCCTTTCGATAGCTGCCTGAAGAAACCCAAGTGCCTTCTCGGTGACCATATCAATACCAGGAATACTATGATCCGGAGGCTCCTCCTGCTCTAGGGGTGCTTCCCTGGGACAGCCTGGCATAACGCTTGCGACAACCCTCGTGGCTCCTTCCTACATGAACTCCAATGTCTTTAAACGACAATCCCTCCTCGCGACTCTGCAACAGATAGGCTTCCTGGATGTTGGTTAGCATTCCGTTATCACGCTAGGCATATGTGTATCGCCTTACATCCTGCTCACTCCAAAGTCCTCCGCTTTTATCTCGTGAAATTTCCTGGTCATGCTGTGGTGCACCATCCGAGTTCATGGGATGTTGTTTTGCCTGTTCTTGGCTGGATGCTTGTGCAGTCTCCTGCTTCACGAGTTGGGCCCTTGTTCCTTCTATGTCCTTTTGGACAATCGATCCGGCCTCCGGAAGAGTCGCCGGTAGTGAGATACTATGCTCCTCGAGCTGTTCCGGTCCTTTGCATTTGTCATTCTTGTGTTTCGGCGAGAATGTCGTGCCTAGGAATGCATTCATAAGTTCGGCTTTAGTCATAGAGACATCTGTAGGATGATTGGGCTGTGTTGAGAGGGATGGTGTGTTTAGCGTCGGGCCCTGAGATAATCTTCCAGGTAGTCCATTGGATGCTGCTTTCACTGAGCGGATGTCTGCTTCTATAATCGTGCTGATGCCTGTGGATGAGGTTTTGATGCGCTTGCTGCTGGGAGTATCATCTTCAGTGACGGAACTCCCTGAACGGTGAGGAGGTTGAACATCGTCGGACGCAAAAAGTGTTCCTTGGCTTGAAAGACTTCCCTTGCGACTTTGGTGGTTTTGGTCGTGACGGTCAGGGTAGCTAAGTCCCGAAGAATGCCTCTTGCGACCACGCCGAGCCGTATTTGTTCCGTTCCTATTTTTGCTGCTTTCGACGTACTCGATCGCCGAGTCTATTTCGTTTGGAGACGCAATACGGCCATGCTCTGGATTGGTGTCGACTTGCATAGAGATGGAGCGCGAAGGACGGGCTTGCTCCTGCAGAGGCGATGGAGAACGCAAGGGTAAAGAACCATCATTTCCTTTGAAAGCCTCAAATAACGCCTCCTTGATATTCTCCTCTTTCTTCTTAAATTCCGAAGTTAACTCTGCATCATCTCGCTCGGCCTTCTGAACCAACTCCGCATGTTTCTCCTTGATCTCTTGATCAAACTTTAATCTCTGTTCTTCTACCTCCGTCTTGACCAATTCTCGATTTATCTTTGCGGACTTCATGCGACTCTCCCTCTTAACCTCTTGGAGTCGTTGTAAATCTGCAATCTGTGCTGCAACTTCGTCATCATGTGTCTTTGCATTTTCACTCTCTTCATTGTCGATCAGCTTCGTGCGAGTTTCAAGCTCAGCATCAAGTCTTGCTTGTTCGGAGATTTCGTATGCTTCGAGTTCACTTTTCCTAGCGGAGAGATCACTTCGGTTTGCTTGCTTTTGGCGTTTGTGCTGGGAGGTTAGTTCTCGCCAGTCCTCCTCCAGCTTCTTGTATTGCTCGTGGACCATGGTGCCAAAAGAGGTAATTCCGGGATTGCAGTCTCATATGATGGCAAAGTGTAATTCAGATATCAAGATCAAGGGTTGGTTCGTATGGTGAATTACATATAGAGCTTATGACTTGTTTGTGGATTTGGAATGGTCGCGTCTTCGAAGTTGAGGTTGAGTGAGGTAACGCGAGAGGGCGGTCAGTCTGTTTATATCCACAAAGTTGAACACGCCTCTTGGGAAGTGAATTTAGAAGTGCCGTATAGTCGCGCTCAAAGCTGGGGTTAAGTTGGGGTGATGCGAGAGGGCGGTCAGTCTGTTCATAAAAGCATCTTGCAAGGTTCCGTACTGCTTACCCCCAATACACTGAATATCATAAGCTCTTATCAGGTGTAGACTTGATTTTGGGCCGTGTCGGTCTTTGACTCAGGCGCAGCAAAATGTGAATTCCACAGAGTAGAAACAAATTCACTTTTTGATATGGAAATCACTTCTTGCTGTACCTGATTGTAGGTCAAGACCTCCCCTAAATATTATGGTCCTAACCATAGCGAGAAAGGGCCGGAAAACGATATAAACGCATAGGACACTTAAAGGGGCAAATAGAGCTAGTGTATAAGTACTTTTATAAAGCTAGGCTTCTCTATAGATAAGCCTAATAAGGCTATCAAGTAGACTTTCTAAAGGATAGACTTACTAGAAAGCAGAATATAGAAAGATAGTATCTCATGTAATGCGTACCAAAACGAAGACCGGGTACCCGTGAGATAACTGAATTTTTTCTTTTTATATCAAACTCATAACTTTGCAAATACAGTGCCCACAGCCCCGCCCTGCTCAACCAACGTACTCTTCTCCCTAACCCAAGCATCCAATCCCCTCCGTCCATTCTCCACGCCCATACCACTCATCTTCCATCCTCCCACGCTCATCTCCGCTGGACTCTCGCCCCATGTATTGACCCACGTAATACCTGCTTCCAGCTTACTAATCACATCATGGCATTCGTTCAGATTCTTGCCAAAGACACCTGCTGCTAGGCCCATTCTCGTGTTGTTTGCGCGAGCGACGGCTTCGGCTGTTGTGTCGTATGTTAGGATGCATAATACAGGGCCGAAAATTTCTTCAGACGTGATTTTCATGCTATCTGTACAGTCCGTGAAAACCGTTGGCTGGACCCAGAAACCATTCTCGTAGCCACTTGGAAGCTTTGTAGGCTTCTGAGGGCCGCCAGAAAGTAGTTTAGCCTTGTCGGTGTCAATACCATCTTGGATATAATTGAGCACTTTCTTGTAATGGATCTCCGACACCAGCGGTCCAAAATTGCTGTTTGGGTCCATTGGCTCGAGTGAGCGAATATATTCGATTTTCTCCAGTAATCTCTTCTCAAATGCTGCTTTCATGCTCTTGTGCACGAACACGCGGGTGCCGTTCGTGCAGACCTGGCCAGTCGAGAAAAAGTTCGCCATCATCGCTCCATCTACCGCATTTTCCAGCTCTGTGTCCGGAAGTATGATGAGCGGGCTCTTTCCTCCTAACTCTACTGTAACGTATTTCATGCCTTCAGCTGCTGCAGCAGCAACTTTTTGCCCGGTCGAAACCTGGCCTGTGAAGCTCACTTTTGAGATCCCAGCGTGTGAAGTAAGAGCGGCACCCACAGCTCCATCGCCATGCACGATGTTGAAGACTCCGGGTGGCACACCAGCTTCGGCATATATCTGTGCCAGTATCTGCCCGTGTAAAGGAGTGATTTCAGAAGGCTTGTAAACCATACAGTTCCCCGCTGCTAAACAAGGTGCTGATTTCCATAATGCAATTTGGAGCGGATAGTTCCATGCTCCTATTCCGGCACATACTCCCAGTGCTTCCTTCTTGGTGTATATCCACGCATCTGGTCGTAGCTGTGTAGTTTCCCCGCTTAGTCCCCCACTTGCTACCAGGTTGGCGAAGAATTCGAGCACGTCGGCGCCCGTTACTACGTCTACTGTGCTTGTCTCTGAGAAGGGTTTGCCTGTGTCGAGAGTTTCAACTCTGGCAATTTCATCGTTTCGGGAGCGGAGGAGGGAGACGGCTTTGAGGAGAATTCGGGAGCGGACGATAGGTGGGGTCTGGGACCAGGAAGGGAAAGCTTTCTGTGCGGAGGAGATGGCTGAATCGATGTCTGCCGGTGAAGCAGCGTGGACTTTTGCTAGGGGTTGGGCAGTAGAGGGGTCGATAGAGTCGAAGGTCTTGCCAGAAGTTGCAGCTTGGACTTTGCCATCGTAGTAGAGCTGCTGGGGAGCATAACTAGCACCTCCCATTGTGGGCTGATATTTCCTGAGGAGCTTGGAGTGTGGAGGTTAGTCTTGAGGCAATGATTGAAAATTGTGTAGCAAGTGGAAGATAAGATGGTCTGATGGCTGGGCCCGATGTAGGTAGGAAGGCGGATCAGCTCTGGATAGCAGATACACTTTTTGCCTTAAAGAGGAATAAATAAAAGTTTCATATCAAGCGTCATGCAAATAGCTCTATATTGTAGTCGGTGAAGGCCGTATCGTAGAAGACCAGGGTGATTGCCGTCTCCCGGATCCTCTTGAGGAAGTAATAGCTCTCTTCGGTGTGGTCAAAAGTTACTTAATATGCCGAACTTCATCCGCAAAATAGTAGGGCTGGGCTGCGGAGTACTGTACGGGATGGGCGTTTCAGCCAGACTACTGTACTCCGAGTGCTGATATCGAAGATAATCCCACGGCGTACGAGTCCTCGAGCAGTTGGTTCTTCTATCAGATGGTGGGGGTTTCAAGGTTACTCGTAGGGTTTAGTCTGGGCAGAGGTTGAAAAAGGTGGAAGGTGGTCCCATTCCATCCATTGACTGCCCATTTCCAACGCTAACAGCCGCATCTCGAAAAGTTTTCCTGCTAGATGAGCTAAAAGTCCTTCGTAATTCACGAATCGTGGAGCTGCCGGGATAAGAATCCGTGGATTGCGGGATCCAATGTGCACAAGTGCATACTGTATGGGGAGGCGAGGGCAGATCCAAGGATCCGGCAAAAAGTAGTGCAACAGGTACCATGGGGAGCAGTGCAGCTTCTACACCGTCCATCGTATCCTATCTAGCCTCTTCATATATTTTCCTGTCCAAAGAACGCCTCTTCTCCACCAAGGACCCACCACAGCTCGGACTGATCAAAAGTTTCTTATCGCTATCGACGGCTTTTCTTTGTATGAATAACAGATTATTGACATACTTATTTGTGAATCCAGATTTCTTGACCCCTTCCCCATAAGTCTGGAATAGATACATTGGAGACGTCCACTCCGACCAGTGCTCCAGTCAAGACTCAATCAACATGACTACTGAAATCATCCTCGACTCTCAAGTCAATAGCTTTGACTATGTCATTGTCGGCGGCGGCACTGCCGGCTGTGTCATTGCAAGCAGACTCTCCGAATACTTGCCTCACAAGAAGATCCTCATGATCGAGGCTGGCCCAAGCGACTTCAATGATGATCGGGTTCTGAAGCTCAAGGAATGGCTCACCCTGTTAGGTGGTGAGCTTGACTATGACTATGGAACCGTAGAACAGCCTAATGGTACGCCCAACGCGATTGACTTTATACCTCAAGTCTGAGCTAATCAGGATCCAGGAAACTCTCACATCAGGCACTCTAGAGCCAAGGTACTTGGAGGCTGCTCATCCCACAATACTCTGATCTCATTCCGCCCATTCGAGTATGATCTCCAAGTATGGGAGAGCATGGGTTGCAAAGGATGGAACTTTAAGACCGTAACGCGCCACCTTGACAACCTACGAAACCAAATCAACCCGGTGCACCCTAGACACCGCAACCAGATCTGTAAAGACTGGATCGAGTCATGCTCCACTGCTATGGGTATTCCAATCATCAAAGATTTCAACGACGAGATCCGAGAGACCGGGAAGTTGGAGCAAGGCGTGGGCTTCTTCAACGTCTCATATAACCCTGATGACGGCCGTCGGAGCTCTGCTTCTGTAGCTTATATCCACCCTATTCTTCGGGGCCAGGAGAAGCGTCCCAACCTGACCATCTTGACCAATGCATGGGTCAGCAAGATCAATGTCTCAGGCAACACCGTGAAAGGCGTAAACGTGACATTGAAGTCCGGCACCAAGCTCACTGTCTCTCCCAAGGCCGAAACCATCCTCTGTGCAGGAGCAGTCGACACTTGTAGACTGATGCTGCTATCTGGCATTGGTCCCCAGCAACAACTCAAGGACCTTGATATCCCCGTGATCCACGATCTTCCCGGTGTCGGCGAGAACCTCCTCGACCACCCCGAATCTATCATCATGTGGGAACTCAACGCTCCAGTCCCACCCCAGACAACCATGGACAGCGATGCAGGAATCTTCCTGCGTCGCGAGCTCCCCAACGCCGCAAAAACCAACACCGATCCCTTCCTCAATCCAGCAGCATTGCCAGATGGAAATATTGCAGATATCATGATGCACTGCTACCAAATCCCCTTTTGCCTCAACACCGCCCGTCTCGGCTACGATGTTCCCATCAACGCTTTCTGCATGACGCCCAACATTCCACGCCCCCGTTCCCGCGGACGCATCTACCTCACCTCCTCCGACCCATCCGTCAAACCGGCTCTCGATTTCCGGTACTTCACGGACCCCGAAGGATACGACGCAGCCACCATCGTTGCGGGTCTGAAAGCCGCGCGCGAAATCGCCAAGAAAGCCCCATTCAGCAACTGGTTGAAGAAAGAAGTCGCGCCCGGCCCGAAAGTGCAGACTGATGAGGAGTTGTCCGCATATGGGAGGAGTGTCGCGCATACCGTGTATCACCCGGCTGGTACGACGAAGATGGGTGCCAGGGAGGACGACATGGCGGTTGTAGATCATGAGTTGAAGGTCAGGGGCTTGAAGGGGGTCAGGATTGCTGATGCGGGAGTCTTCCCTACTATGACTTCTATCAACCCCATGTTGACTGTTCTGGCTGTAGGGGAGCGGGCTGCGGAGTTGATCGCCATTGAGGCTGGATGGAGGGGCGATGGAAGAGCTAGATTGTAGATTTTTTGAATCGAGACAGAGTGCTCGCGCGGATTTTTCTGTATACTGGGGGTGTTCAAATTGCTTCGGAAGATATATAAAAGTGGAGTTAAGCTATTAGGTATCAAAAATGCATGTACTTCTCTCATAGGTCCCCAGTCCCTGGAACCTGTTTATTCCGTGGATTGGTTTCTATGTACATCTCCCTGGTACGTACCATATGCCGTTCTCAAGGTATTAGTACAATGCATCGATTTCATCACTCCCCCCCACTGTCAAATAAGTCACCCTTGTCACGCAATTACACCAGACTGTTCAGCCTCCACCTCCACCTCAACCTCTGCCTCCAATTCCACCTTCTTCCCCATTTCATACTCTCCAACCTCCTCCAGCACAAACTCTACAACTCTAGGACAAAGCTCCACGAAATCCGGCACCCGATACGGATACCCGCACAATCTCGCATCGCCCAGCCGTCTCTCAACAAACACCCAGATCCTGTCATACACAGCAGCCCAGTTATCCCGTGGAAGCATGGCCCAGAATTTAGAGGCGAGGGGACTGCTGACTGCGCGGGAGATGTTGATGTTGAGGCGTGTGCTTTCGGTGGGCGTTAGATCGAGTGTGGAGGTAGAGAGGGCCCAGGAGGGTGGTGGTTGGGTGGGTGGTGATGGGAGGGCAGGCGGACTTGGAGCTACAGGCTGAGGTTGAAGAGTTGGTGTGCGAACACGGGCTATAGATGCTTTACGTGCAGGAGTTCGTGTGCGAGGGCGGCCGGGCTTGGTTCGAGGCTGGGCACTGCTGATGTACGGGGAGCCATAAGGAGCGGGACCCTGCTGAGGGATACCGAAAATGGAGTCCATGCTGGCGTCATTGTCATTGTCGTTGTCGATGTTGTAGTTGTCAGACAAGCTAGGTGCATAATTGCTGGTACGTTGAAAGCCTTTCTTCACAAGTGGGCTTGTAGACCGTCCAGAGGGGTGGTATTCTTCGCGCGACTCCTCGTGGGTTCTCTTCCGTGCTCTCATAGCTCAAATTCTCAAAGTCAGCATTGCTCAAACCAAAACGCTATTAAGCTCTGGACTCTGAAGCATCTCATGCTCGCCAAGTAGCGAAAGAGAAAGAATATTGCACTATCTCAATCCCTCATTCGCGCAGGAACTAAATCACTCACTAGTACTCCTAATCCTCTCCATAGCATCCACCTTTCTCCAGCTCACTCCTCCCTCAATGCCCCCTTTGACAATCTCCCACCTCCTATCTAACTCCTCCTCCATATGCCCAAACCTCTCCTTCACATCTACCAACCGGCCTTGCGCCTGTATATGCAGCGTGTCCAATATCTGGCTGCTATTCCCATCCTTTTCGATTTTGGCGCGATCCGACCTCTCATGCTTGCGGATGTCGTCAAATCCGTCGATTTTGGAGGTCAAGAGGGCAAGTCTGCGCTTGCTGTACTCTTTGTACTCTGTCTGGTAGTCGCTGGTGGGGAAGTCGTCGTTCATGGTGGGGATAGGGGTACGAATCTGCTACAGGGTTGTGGAATGGGGTGAAGTGAGGAGTCTTCAAAAGCTATGGAGTGCGACGAGGCGTGGTGAGAGTTCCACAGGTAGAGGCTGGCTGTATCTTGGTATGCATCATATTGAGAAATACACTTGCTTTTCGGTGAGAGAAGATTCTAGCATGCAGCATGGGCAAAACTGATAGTGCCATCCAGCTCCTACTAGCAGCTATGCGAGCGGTGAATGGATATCACTATGTGGAAGTCTTCAAGCTTCAAAACAATGCCAGGGACAAGAAGATTCACTTATTTCTGTGACGGATCTTTATCTCATGAAGTATACTTCGGATACTTGCGCTTCTACAATAATCTATATCTTCGTTTGCCTTCTCCAAATTGAAAGCTTTGCTTACGAAAGACCGAACTTGGAAGGCTAAATGAATAGCTATAGAGTTTGCGTAAAATAGAAGGATAGGTAGCAATGAGTACCTGGTACCCACCATAAGCATGAGTGTGTCGCTGTTTCTGCCCCTTTACTTAAGCGAGAGAGGGGTGTAGAATAATACCTTTCAGCTGTCGCATAGCAGCTCCCCGAATATACAGCCTGGCAATAATCATCCCTAATGTTGATTAAAGGAATGATGCTTCTTCTTGGTATCAGCTAAAAAACACACAGAAAGGCTTCATCTGCTTTGGGACCTTACAATGAAGATAAAGCGCAATACCCAAGAAAAAGTCTTGTGAAGCTTCGCAATATTCAGACAGCCCCCACGTGTATATATTGAGCTATCAAGAGTCATGAGATGGCGTTTTATATCTCAGATTCTCAGCTGGGTCTCTGACAATCAGAATGAGTCCCCGAATAGTTTACATAGAACTAACCTGTAACAAGCCTGAGATCCTTTCCCCTAGGCCTAACTACCAGGCTGTTGGAAAATGGTGTTAAGGTTCATATATTAGCATGAATTAACTCTTGTGGGATCTCCGTTTGAGAATATCTTGGGGTCATTTCACAAGAGAATTGTTGTATATGTGTTTGGGGAAGGCGCGGCTGGCAGCTGTGTTGTGACATCTCTCAGCCTCGCCTGAAAACGAACCCAACCTGCCCCCTCCCACTTCCTGCAAAACAACTTTCCCCACCCCATCCAATCTCCCCTCCACGCACACACAACCAGAAACATGGTAGCCACATCCCTCTCCTCTTCTCCGGTATTCCAGCTGATATACAAAAAGTCTAAAGATTCCTCATACACCTACATCCATTTCAACCGACCCCGCGACGCGGACCTCTTCGAAGACTTCTGCAAAGACAAGCTCCCCGACGACGAAATATACGTGCCGCCGCACAACCAGCCCATCAACCCCGAAGATGAAGACGATGTAGTACCTGATCAGCACGCGGCATTTGGGATTCAGCGTGCGACGCAGAAAGTGAAGGAGCCGGCGTGGAAGGATTTGGGGCTTGCGGATTTGATGAAGAAGGGACCGGATGGGAAGAAGAAGGCGAGGGGGAGTGGATTTAAACCCGGATCAAGGTTCATGCCTAGGTGATTGATGGGGGTGCGATGATACTTGTACGCTATTATGAGGTGGCATGGGATTGAACGGCTGCGAGGTTTATGGTGATACCCAGAATGTACAGGAGTTATGGCAGGCACTTGGGACATGGGGCGAATACGCGTTGAGAGAGCAAGGTCTCAAAGGTACAAAGCTCAGAAAAATCTCACATTTTAAGCAAGAGTCCCTCTCTTGACTTGGGAATCATTTATGACTACATCTGTCAAACCTAGAGCTCTACCAAGAGCTCATCCGGAGCTCATCCATAACTCCACCCATGCCCAATACGCCGCCCAAATGACCAGTATTCTCTCTCCATCTCTCAATATCTCAACTCTTCCCCAAATAAGCCTCTCTCTCCACAACCTCCGGCTGAAACTTCACCAAGAACACCGTCTTCCCCGGCCACAGTTCACCCTCCTCTCCCTTTCCCACACTATGCGCCGTAACCCTTGCCGGGAAACCAGCCCCATCGCAAACACCCTCCACAATACCCGCAACAAACGCCGCGCAATTGAGCTGGTTCATCTCCTTCGGCACGCTGATGTACTGATTAACCAGCGGCTCGTTATCCGAAATCATATACTCGTCAGGTGTCTCTGGGTTTGAAGATTTCTCCAGCGCATCTGCAGGCCGCGAGAATAGGTGGCGCCAGAGGGCGGTGGTGATGAATTGTAGCAGGGCGATGATATTGAGGGGCCGCGTTTGAGCGCGCGGGGGCTCGCGGTAGAGGAGGAGGTCGAGGAGTTTGAGGCCGATAGGATGGCCTTGGACGTTCAATCTGTATATAACCCACAATCAGTATATATCCATCAAGCGCCTCAACTACAATTGAACAATATGATTGTGTCTTTGCAGAGGAAATACGACATACCGCTTCTCCAGATCCTGAATGCCCGTAACACGCTTCTGCGCATAACTGACCATCTCCCCAAACAAGTAGGCGAAGCTTGCCTGGCTGAGCTCCTGCGTCCGGCTGCGGTTCAAGGGACGGTTGTATATCGTCTTGCCGCTGGATGGGTATTTCAGGCCGGCTTGAGAACCTCGTTGGGCTTGTGCGGGCTGGCCTGCCAGTGGTGGCTTTACGGGTTGTGAGGATGCCATTCTGCTTGGTGTGGTAAGCAGGACCTGTGTGGCATCGGACCAGATATGTTTGTCTTAGCAATTCTGGCGCATAGAGTGGTGTGCTGTAGGTGATATTTGGTGGAGCTTGGATTTTGTGAGGTTGGTGATGTTTCTAGCGAAGGAGAGCTTGGAAGCTTGGGGCGGAACAATCAACGAGCAATTTTCTTTGGCAGCGTATCAATTTATAGTCTATTGTAGTCTAAGTATCATTCATTATCTATGTAAAGCAACCTGATTGCCCGATTTGCTTCTACTTATTAACACATCAGCTTCGGCCTCCAAATTCCAAGTGTCTCAACGATAAGGATCGAGGGCCATTTCAAACATTCGAATTGCTTGAGGACTGGTTTTCCTGGGTCTGTATAGATGTCTCCACCTCGTTATACTCATGGAGTTATTCCTTTACCGTTTCTAAGGCCTCCTTTCCCTTCTCTAAAGTATCGTCTGTATCGTCTGGCGCATCACCTGTCTCCTGGCCCGTTACTGATCCAACACTTGAAGCATCTCCTCCCCTCATGTATATCTCGCTCTCTCCATAATGCTTTCCTGCTTTGACCCAACGTGCTCGTTGCTCGGAGTGCTTCTCTTCACAGAGCTTTATAAGTGCTGGCCAGTAGACATCGTGGTCATATTCAAAGTCAAGATCGCCCTGAAACTCTTTCCACAGCTGCTGAGGTGGAACATGTAGCCGCATATTATCATTGAACTTCAACTTCTCTTTAGTCAACGGATCAATGAACGGCGTGATCAATTTGAAGAAACCCCAGACGACCCAGGGAACTGTGATAAAGTGAGTAATTACACAGTTTGAAAGCTTGCTTGAACTCACCATTTATGATCAAAGCCCGTCCCAACCTCTCCGGGTAATGTGTCTGAAGGATGTTCAGTACCTCCCTACCCTGTCCAATCCCAGGTGCTGTATTTGACCTGCTCTTCGAGCTCTTGAAGTTGATCAACAGAGCCAATGTCTCTTGTCCGGGTACCATCAACTGAATTGACTGTTCCACCATGAATACCAGATGCTGTACCTGTCGCGGGCTAGGCTCCGTATTCTGTCTGCCTGGATTGAGATACTGGCATGGTCTAGCCGCAATATCATAACCCAAGATAAGTTGTTTTCCCGTCTCGTTTTCCGGTGACATTGCATCTCCAGTCAGATCCTCAACCCCATATTCACGCCTCCATGTGAGTGTGCCCAGTACACGCTTTGCTGCGTCTGCGGTGTGCCATTTTGTAGCGCGAAGATATCGTAGGAGACATTCTTTCGACAACCACATGATCTCGCTCTCGGTGACAGGCCCATTTCTCCCTGTTGTAGACGGCACTTCCTCCCATGACTTGACTGTCTCTAATAAGGACTCGTATTTGGATTGCTGCTCGGCTGTGAGGGTTGCGGGAGGGTTGGGAACGGCAGATTCGACTGGATCGACGATCGGGGTCTTCAGTGGCCCAGCAGTCTTTTCTCGAAGTGAGGCGGCAACAGAAGAAGGTTGTGTTGAAGTCGCCGTGCCAATTGGAACATTGGCTTTGTCTTCTCCGAGGCTAACATCTGCGAGCTTTTTCTCCAATTGTGCTTCCCCATTGGGGACTGACGCGGCTGACATTGTATTTTTACGTTTGGCCGCCGAATTGAGACCTTCGTACCTAAGCTGAGTTCCTGAGTCGTCGAGTATTGCTCTTGAGTATGATCATCAGTCACACGAACAGAACAATTACAAAGAACAGGAGAAATGTGGTTCGTTGTTGATGTTGCGGTAATGACCTAGCAACATATTTAGATTGCTTTTCAGCCTCGTCTTCGGATCCGAGCCATCCCTGCAAGGTTCACTTCGGGAAGTTACTCGAGTTCTCTGTACCAAGCCAAGATTGCTTTCAATTCTACATAAGATATATATATAGGTACATTCGCAATATGTTTGTTTTACCATTAGTAGTATGTGGCAATCAGTTATCAATATGTAGCACTGCATGCGGTCAAATTGATCCGAGATAGGGAAGAACGGAGCTGCTTTTCTACCTGGTAGGACTTGTATACGAATGTTCAAAGACGATTGTTTAATTCATTCCCATTGATTTACAATGACATCCCTCGCTTTCTCCATCACTCAAAACATATTCAAGGCTTCGTGTCCCTGGGAACATATCCCCACCACTTTCCTCGTATATCCTTCTCCCCATCTCCCTTTCGACTAGCTCACATACAACACAGGTGACGGAGTTCAATTAAACCTTCCCCAAAAATGTCTTACGACGCATAGGTCTCGGGGCTGAGTGATCTTTCGATACAAAGGCGATTGGGAACCCACATATGCGGTCAATATTGGCAGAATTTCAAACGGAGTCACCGCAATTCACCTTCGACCTCCCTCAACTTCGAGTTCCCACTTCTGACCTTTACCGCTCGACGCAACTCGCCTTGCCACACCCAATTGCCGTCACACCAAGCCGTCCATTACTTGTTACAAGCACCATGGATGATACGAACGAGCGCTATATGAAGCTTGAGGCAGAATATCGCGCCCAACTTTCTCGCCGACCAGGACAGAATCAGGCGAGACTCGACGAGATCGAAAAAGGCCAACGTGGACTCGAGGAACTGAAAGCATCATGGAACGACCATTGCAACGAGAAGCACCAACAGACCGCGAAGCAAATACGTACCGAGGAGGAAATCGACAAGAGAGCGTTGGAAAAGAAGCATGCGAGACAGCTGGCGGATTTGCTGGAGACCCAGGAAGCTGAGAAGGAGTCCAAAGCCAAACAATTCCAATACAAATTTGAGCTGGCACAAAAGAGTCGACTATCCCTGAAAGAAAGTTTCGCTCCAAATATACGAGAGAAGGAGAAAAAGTTCACGGAGCAGTGCGCAGAGCAGAAGGTACGCGGTTCTCGCTCTTCGAAGTCTGAGATAGATATTATCACATAATGACAAGGAATACTACTGACGATTACAATAGAGACAACTGAACTCGACATGGACTGAGCAGGACAATGTCTTCAATGATATGAGGAGGTCTGTACAAAACAGAGACACGTCAAATGGGGTTCTACCGGACAGAGACGTACAAAAGAACGATGGTCCTCCCCGCAAACGACGGGCAAGAGTCGCCAAACGAGACATTCGGCGACCAGGAAAGCCCTCAAGGCGCTCGCGCAGTGCAAGTCCATCCAGACACGTTGACCGCCAGAGAGTTTCAAGAGGCAACTACCGCGATCGGGAAGAGCGTCCTCGTTATCGAAGCCCAGCCAGGATGGATACATATCGCCCCCAATCAAGATCTGGGGATGCACGTCGCCGTCGCTCAAGGTCTCCCACAAATGCCTCACCACACTTCTAGACTGTATGTAGCAAAATTGCAATAACCCGAGGGACCGTATTTTGTGAATGCTTCTGCTCCTTTCATGTCATAATCCAGTGAACATACCATTCGAAATCCTTGCTATCATGTATAGTCTAGGAGTCTATGCGACGATGTCTATCATGTGAAATGCTGCTTAATGGACAATTCTGAGTATAGAATCAAAGCACACGCCGTTTGGTTACACCAACGTTTGCCCCACATTGCCGTCCCTTTCTCGCTTAAGCTCTACCAAAAAGACATGTAGATACCTACAGGTTATCAAAAATAAAATTAAGCAGAAGGCAAACCGCAGGAAAATAGAAATAGAAGACAAAGGAAACATAGAATAAAATCAGACTCTCAAAATAGCAAAACTCACAGGTCACCTCATAGAGGGGACCTGCTACAAACCCCCGAAGGGATTTTCCGATTTGGAAACTCCAGGCGCAACCTGTGAAAGGCGGCCTTTAGAAACCCGGAACCATGGATTTTGAAGCTAAAGTGATGCTTGCTGGAAGTGTTGGTGGTTGTTGGATAGTTTAAAGTCAAATTGCGGACTTGCTTTTGACAGCTGAACCGTTGACTTTAATCAATTGTTGCAGTACTTTTGTCTATTCAACCATATGCACATACCTATTAATTCGGCAATTTGTCGGTCTAAAGGCCATGGTTTGCCGAGAAAGTTTTCAGATAGCAGGTAGCAAGATTCACGGTACCACAAGGGGAAAAGGAGGGCTGCATAACTGTTGCGCGACAGTACAACACTGATATCTAATCATCATAACCAGACCAGCGATACTACTAATCAATAGGACAGATCATTAGATACGAAAAAGGCAATTTAATTAGTCATTTGAACATTCCTACTGCAACAAGCAAACAAAACAATCATGCGAACAAGCTCCAAATCCCACGCAATGTTGCACCATCTCTTGATGAGTGCATAGCAGCACACAGTCAGAAGGCCTTCGATCTGCCTCCAAAATTTACGAACAGCGGAGAATGAAAAGCACATCCATTACGATACAGCTCAAGTTGTATACCGGAAAACAATGCAAGATGTGCGGCGCAAATCAAAAGACTAGGTAACTATGATCACATTTTGTAGGACAAAGACGCGAGAACTTCTAGGATATGGAGCCTTAGACCTTAGAGAGTTCCAAAATTCCGTGGGCACTTTGGATTTGTAGGTTCCATCCATCACTCAGCTTTGTGAAGATAGAAGAAACAACTTTAGAATGTCGGTCGGCAACGTGGGGAAGACAGACCCTATAGAAACCTCTGAAATGATATTACAATAAACGATTACATGTGACAGCAAACGTATAGAATGTTACCTGAGAAGGCTAATACTTCATCATCGCTCGGAAGGGGATATGAAAAAAGAAAAGAAAGAAATCGTTGGGCATTTGCCCTCGAAACCTGACCAATCTACCATTAATTACAGCAAAACTCACAAATAAATCACAGAAATCACAGTAAATCTACTAGTAGAAGAATGCGCGGATGCAACATTTGCTCTTTAAACACAGTCGATGTCCATGTCATTTGTCGAAGGATGGATGTAGGTGAACTATGGCTATGGGTCAGTGAGAGGTGAGGTTGACATTTCAGCCCATTCCATTTCAAGAGATCCGTCCACGTGATCTCGGCTATCCTCGAAATGTGCACCACACTGCCATTTCCAAAATAAATTCGGAGTGAACTCCAACGATAGACAACACCGCGCCAAAGCAAAGCACACCAAATCTCCAGTCGAACCCGCCCGACGAGATAATCTCAAAACCACAATCATGTCCCACGAATCCGTCTGGAACTCGAGACCCCGCACCTACGGAAAGGGCGCCCGTGCCTGGTACGTTCTCCGATCGTGGGGGGATTGGGAAATGTGAGGGACCAACCTGCTAATGGTATGGAATAGCCGTGTCTGTACACACAAAGCTGGTCTCATTCGCAAGTATGGACTGAACATCTGCCGACAATGCTTCAGAGAGAAGGCCGCGGACATTGGATTTGTCAAGGTATGCGATGGGCACACTCAAGCCTCGAACCTCGAGCTATGAAGATGGTGAATTCTGACACAACCCACAGCACCGTTAAATCCGCAGCACAACGATCGAAATCTGCGAAACTGGGCAAAAGTGATCAATATGGTTGCGCATTGGCATGGAGTTTTACGGATGGGTTGAACCGAAGCGGGGGGAGATTTGGAATGCTGGTTGGCTTTTCGGAAGGATGGATGTGCTGCGGAGCTTCTTTCTTGAGGATTCGATGGGATACCGGACCGATGGATTGCTGATGGATTGAGTCTTCTCTTATGACACTGGGATTGGCCTGGACTTTGCTCGTTTGCCTGGGTCAGCGCAACAGACAATACCATTTCTCTGTCCAGCATGTCTTCTTTCGTGGAACTGAGTGAATACCGATGTGCGATTTCTCGTGAACAGCGAGTGAGGTTGCCAAGTAGAGCTGGTGTGGAGCACTGTTCAATTGGGAGTTGGAAGCCGTCATATGGTGTGTCTCAAAATGTTGATTTGGGCAAGTGCCTTGGATTACATATCAACGCGCAAGTTCGCCGCGATTACGATTTGCGTAGGCCACAAGTTCCTGCTAACCAATCTTCGGCATGTTCATGTGCTGGATGCTGGGCAATGGAACGGAATGGTTTTGGTGCTTCCCTTCCCCATTGGCGGCAAGATATTTTAAACGACTGTCCCTGTCAAAGTTGACTATGGCATCTCCAAAAACTAGCTCTGACATACAGGTACGCACGCGTAAGTAGCTTGCGAGCAGGCTCGTGGGGGACAGAAAAAGCGACACCGATTTACAGTGGCCCAGGCCAGTGAAATGGCTAAGAGTCGATGAAAACAAGTGTCGCTTTTGGTGTCAAGCACGAGGCAAGGCAGCTTTACTGCCTTCTGTTCACTCTTCTTGGCGTTTAATGCGATGCCCTTGCGAAGCACAACCTGACCATACATGCACACTCTATCACAACAGATCTGCATAAAGAAACAGACTCCAAGATGCAATATGTCAAAAGTCCCCACGCAAACTGCAAGGTCTCCAGGTGCGGTTTGGGTTAATGTGTGTGTATGTATGTGTGTATGTATGCAAAGCCTCGCTGCCTCTATGTCTAAATACACCTCCTAGACCAAAAGTCTCGCTCAATGCCAACGTCCAAAGAGAAACATCGCATGGGGTATCAAAAGTGGTAAAAATGCGTCCTCCAATCCGTCCGTGTAAGCTTGTTCCCCCTATACGCCTGAACCAGTCTATATGCCTAAACCATCCCAAAGTACCGTATATATATTATCATACATGCAAGTGCTACCTGTCCTCCCAAATCATCGTTAAATATATCGACTACGTGTTCTGGAAAATGCAGAGAGAATCTCGCCACATGCCATTTGCGTCACATGCCATTTCCGTCACCCTTCCATGTCGAAGTCGTCGTCGCTGTCCCTTGGATCACCGCTGGCTGCTACCCGTATGGTGCCGTTCACCTGCTGATTCGCGCAGTCAGCATTGCCTGATCAAGATATGTTCTGGGGAACAATTATGTTTCCTCGGTGCCACAGATTTTTGAGACTTTTAGAACTCTCGAATGTGCCCGGATGAGGCATTAGGAATATGCATACCTGTGATCTCTGGTTTAGATTCGACTGGCTTTGAGAGGTGGAATTGGGGCTCAGCATATTGACAAATTGTTGGTATTCCTCTGCGATAAGTTGCTCGAGATCATTCTCGTCGGTATCGTATCCGTCAGGTTCATCAACGTCGCCCAAGAACTTGTTCAGAAGAGGCTTTGGAATAATGTACCGGCAGTATGGGCATGATGTCTTTGTGCTTCCATCGCTGCTGCACACACCGAACCATATTTTCAGGCATTGTTCTCCGAAATATTGGCCGCAGCAGATGGCCATTTCAATACAGGACTCCTTGTCCCCATCTAGATTACTGACACCCATCTCATCCTGGCAAATCGGGCAGTGCTTTTCGTCTTCTTTGAGGACCGTATGGTCGACCTCCAGTAATCCGATCAGAAGCCGTTCACGTTCTCTGAGAGCTCTCGCCACGTGAATCCTGTCTGCCATCATGAGGCCCAGAACCAATTTAGCACCGTAGCCAGTGCTTCTGATCAGTACGGTGCTGTTTGGTAAAACCTCATCGAGTAGATTCGATTTCTGGGTCTCCTCTGCGTGGCCGAAAGCTTCTTCGTATTGAGCCTGGAATTTCGCCAGATACTTCACAATCAGAACAACATGCGCCTGTTGGTTGATTCTTCGAAACTGACGATCGGTTCGGATCTTCTCCTGCATGGTCCGGTTCCAACGCTTCATAACAACTCTGAAGATTGAGCCTACCTTGCTGCCGAATTGAGCAACGATTGCCTCTTCTACCGGTGTGAGGTTTCCCCAAGAAGACTTCTTTTCGAGAGTCGCTAACCAGTCTGTGCTCTCTCTGCGCGATTGTGCATCAAACCCAGGGCACAGGGGTCGTTCATTGACAGTCTGTAGGATCAGCAAGAACTATGGACCAGAGACATCTTCACAGTACTTACATTGGGCGTCGTTGACCATCTACCTGCGCAGGCAACGGTTGTCTGGCACATATGTAAGTAGCCTAACATTGCCAGAGATTTAGCTTTCGAGACTTACAGGCTGTGTGGTCTTGCTTAATGGTCTTCCGACATAATTCCGCTTGACATTGGGACCAGGGTGTGTCAGTGTAATTCCGGCGTCCGAGAGTACACACTTTGCAATTGCTTGCTCAGGCTCTTCCAAATCATTGCTGCCATCGCGGTCGAGGATCCATTTCCAGTAAAAGTTCCAGATTTGTTCCGCTGTAACTTTGACATGATAGAGATCATATATTTTCAAGGCAATACGATCTGCTGACCAGCCTGATAGTTGCGCTAGCGAAAGGAGAACTGCAATCTGATCAAATGCAAGGTTTTCCAGCTGAAGACCTTTGCAAAAACGCTCGACGGATCTTGGCGAGCGGCGGGCTGGCATTGGGGCTCGATCACTCGATGGCTTCGTGCTGGTAACGACTGTTTGGTTAAGATAGGAGTGTTCCTGGAACTCTGATAAATCTATCGATATTAGTGTTTTTCTAAGTTAGATTTGTTTAGGAATATCGACGATTTAGAGGAGGCTACTCCTGCTAGAAAGGGGCTCGCTTCATCCGAAGCGAGCTGATGCATAGAGCAAGAACGATCAAGGATCAAGGGCATGACGCAGTTGAATCCTAAATTCTTGACGATTCGTCAAAAGATCTTCTCCTGTTGAAATAGGTGATGAGTTCGCTGAATGAAACGAAAGAATTTCAGAGTAAAACAGAAGTCTCCAAGCCAAGAAATCTCCCCATGTAGAATTGGTTATTGTTTGGCAGCGGGGCAATACTGTCCTTGCTGCTTAATCCAGTTACAGTTGGGATGTTCTTTGATAGATAATAAGGTGCAAATAGTGAATGGAAAACAATGACTCTGTGTATGGACTTGTGACTGGCAGGGGTCTCAAACACCAAGGGAAACAATTCGAGTTGGGAAAAAGCAAGATACGAAGAGGACTTCTCTCTAGAAATGCTGAGCCGGCATGGTAATAGCGGCGGGAAATGGCATTACTTGAATAGAAGAAGAGGATAAGAGGAAAGGGAGACCGCTTGCGTACTGGTGTGGCTGATACTCGGGTATGTGTTGGGAAATTTGAGGCGCAATACTTACTGGAGGAACTGCGACTTGAGAATACTCTGGAGTGGAGTGATTGCCCTTGATGACTCGACGGTATCGAATAGCTAGCAATGAGGCATGGCTGTGACGGGAATACTTTGCTTTGGGTGCTCTAACGTGGAATGGGATGTGGTTGATGATTGTGGGAGAAGTGGGAATAAGAGCTTCAATGAGGACCGTTAAGTATGAATGATGTGTGCACAGTGTGCAACTGCAGGCTATGAATCACTGGGGTTTAAGGATATCTTCTGAGGACTGAATGTAGAAGTATGTGAATCATCATAAATTTCAATGTGAATACTCTCGAGTCACAACGGGGAAGGAATGATGATGGCGTAGTTTCCAATATGAATCTAGATATCTTCTGCCCTTCGGGAAGTTTCGGGCGAACCAGGAGCCACACGTGAAGCTATATTCTCTCCTTCCAAAGCAAACACAAAACGGTTGTGTAGACTGAAATCCAAATGACACACCAGGAGAGAAGAAGCGGGCGGGGATACTCACTCGAGTAGAATGTATATGAAATAAACAATAGCGAATGCGAATCGCATTCTACCCCATCTTCAGAATGTCTAATGGATCTCTGTATTGTATTGATTTTATTCTATCAGTCATTACCGAACGCCTTCTAAACCGCATCCCTTCACATAACACCAGAGGTCCCCGCGCATATGGAAGATCATACAGACCATTCCTTATACTGCTTCTGCCTTTGCCGTGTATTCCACCCCAACTTCCCACTAATGCTATTAACCCAATCCTCTGATCTCCTTCCCTGCTGCATAACATTCGCAAACGGGTATCGACTCGCGCTAATCGTAACATAATCCCCAGGCCGTAACTCTACTCTCTCCCTGCCATCGAAGCTCGCCCAACTACTAGCCCGAGCATCGTAGGGGACACCGATCCGGAGCACGATTGTGTCTGGTAAGATGATGGGTCTGAAGGAGAGAGTGTGGGCGCAGATGGCTGTCACGAGGATAACGGGGTTTTCGGGATGGCAGAGGGAGCCACCTGCGGCGAGATTGTAGGCTGTTGAGCCTGTGGGTGTGGCGATGCAGAGTCCGTCTGCTTGGACAGATGTAAAGTATTCGTCGTCGCCGAAGATTTCGGTCGAAGACATGGCTTGGGGATGTTAGCAAAGGGTCTTTATTTTTGAAAGGAGTACTGACTTGGATTTGGACCTCGGTCAACGACGATATCGTTCAAGATCTCGTATGTCCTATCGGGTCGATGTGTTCTCTCATCTCCCTTCTCTTCCCCAACTAGTTCTTCAACCAGATCCCGACTCAGGTCTGGTTCCCCATCCTCTAATTCGCTTTCTCCTTCTTTCAGAGCAGATCCCTTTCTTTTTTGACTCCTCATCACGGTCCCCTCAAATCGCAATCTTAGGCTTATCGTAACGCCATCTCTAAATGACTTCGTGAGAGTATCTTGAAATTCGTCGTAATCAAATTTGGTCAAGAACCCCAAACTCCCTAATGCAAAGCTCAAGACTGGTGGCACAATACGTTGAAACAGCCAACTCGCATATAAGACGGTTCCATCACCTCCTAAAGTTACCACAAAATCAAATGTATGTGGCCTGGTTCTGCACATCTCGTTTGTCCAGTACCTCAGCCTCTTCTCTAGCTTCTTGTCTTCACCACGCTCGCCATTCTTCTGGGCGTATTCTTTCTCTAGCTCAACCAAGAGGCCTTTGGCGTCGAACTTCTTGTTCGCTTCCATCGTGTTCTCCACCCATACCGTATATCGTACTTGTCGGTCCGGACTGAGCAACCACTTTGCGACCTCCCTCGTATTCCAAATGAGTTCCTCGTCGTGGGCCTTCGTAAGCAGGAATACAGTCTTAACCTTTAACTTTAACCGTATACTTCCCAACCGTTTGCTTAGCTCTCGGACTCCCCATGCCATATCTGAGAGTTGTCTCTTTGTTAATAGCCGACTGTGAACTTCATTTGGTTCCGTCTGCTTGGGCGTCACTGACTTGCTGTCGCCATCTGTAGATTCCTGATCTTTTGCCTCGAGCCTTTTCTTCCATGCTTGCTCGTCTTCTTGCCCTAGCACACTGCCTTCTTCGCTACATGATTTGGGCTCTACTAAAGAATCTTCCCCGCTGGCAATTCCAAGAGTCTCGGCGATATCGTCTAAAGCGCCAGGTGATGAATGTCCCATATTCCTCTGCTCTTCTAGCAATGCATGCACGTAGCAATTTGTGTTCATCTGCGGGACAGGAACCGCATCTGAGGCAACGAGGGAGGATTTTCGGCGGTAGGCGTTTTGAGGATCAAAGACGACCTAGTTGGCGCGTTAGCCTGGACTGTGAAGTAATCATATTGCTGGATGATGAGTACCTCAAGAGCATGCTGGTACTCATTGTCGCTGGCATTCGATTGAACCTGTTCAATTGTTTATTTATTTGCTGGAGGAGGCTTAGGGAAGTAACTACCTCTTCTCGTGGCCCATCAAATTGATTGGTCTCAGGCAAATTGATTTTCGGGGGAGGCGTACGCAAAGACATAATTACTGCTCTGGTACTTTTGGGTATCAAACTATGTTATCGTGGGCGCGAGATTCAGGTCTTTGAGTACAAGGCTACTGGTATGTCGTTGGGGAAACATTTTAGCGCGTTTTTGACATGCTTGGGCTACATATTCAGATGCACGTTGATTACAATATCAGTTCTTTTGAGGGCCGCAAATGAGAATTCTGTCAATTGCATTGAAGTAAGTGCTTACAGTTCAATTTCTACCAAAAGCAAATATATTTGAGCAGGTGTGTTTCTATATCAGGAAGATACTCGAGTACTTGGTAGAGTACTGACTGCTTTCGATTGATCGACGTACTACCCCACCAACTCTTATCGATAAGGGCAATCCCCCCCTTTTCACATGAACTTACCCCTCGTTCCTCTTTCTGTCAGATCATTGGATTCATATACAACCCAGTCTCTTCTCTGTCTTGCATTTCTCTGCTTCGAGTGGCACGACAGTACGGCAAGGCGGAAGCGTGCATGGAAGGCCGAGTTGGGTTGAAAGGCACTTCATCCAAAGCAATACCGAGGCGAGGCCATGCCATACCATGTCCCCTACTTCCTACTCCGCTCTTACGAAGCTATTTATAATGGCGGTCTATCGTCAGCTTGTTCGCCCTGAGCTGACCTCGAAGGACACGGTGAGCTTAACGGCAGCAAGCAAGGCGTTGCAATCAAAGCTTCCCTGTCTTATTTGATGCACTTGCAAGCTGCAAGCAAGAGTCAGGTCAGGACGCGGATATGTACCACTCATTCCACTCCTCGAAACTGGAGAATTTGACAGACCGCCTGAACCGCCAGTGCCCTTGGAGATGCACGAGAAGTGTCTCTTGAGCAGAAACTTGGCCTTCATGCTACCTCCGTATTGGATAACCTCTGGGTCATCCTCCCGCTCACCCGCATTATTGTCCTCTCAAGTACTGTTGCGTTCTTGCACATCAAAACCAACCCAGCCATCCCCCACTACTAGCTAAGCCAAAAAATCTAAAAACACAAAGCCTTCCATGTCTCACTCGGAGCTTAGTATCAAAAGTGGTTCAAAGGATTTCCCAAGCGGCATGTGAAACATATCCCCAGTTCCCGGCTGGATATGGACGTGGCTAGAATTTGGTTTCTCTGTCATCATTCGATGGCTTCAATTATTACCATGCTAAGCTGACTCGCAGCGATCTGTAACTTTCTTGCCCGCGTGCCCAGATGAATTGCGCACATCTGTGGCTGAGTTTTAGACGCAAAGTCTAAGTGCATCAGGGTGTGCGAGCTGCTGCAGCGACTAATCATCTGAGTCAGTAATTAATGCCTATGTGCAAATACGCAAGGTGGATAGGTCATGTAAGAGCATAAGTGGAAGCCGTGCATCGCAGAGCGACCATTGGTGTTGTTGAGCATCCTTTTGGCTTCGGATAAGGAAGGCAAGTAGCCCTCCAAAGTGGCGTACATGGAGTCTGCCGCAGGCAAGCAACCAACTAACTATACGAGTCTCGTGGACGACGGTGATGTGGAAGTTCAAGGGCAAAGGCAGACTATTGCCACTGCGAGGTCAGGGCTACGGTACGTGAACTTCTTTCAGAAACATAGTTCGCACCGTTCTGTGCAAGTACCCGATCTTGTGGAGTAAAAGCATACGAATACAATCCGCATGGGTATTTGTTTGAAGCTCTGCATGATTAGATACCACCGCCACGTGCACGAATGGTACTGTAAAACATCAAGGAGATTGAAATCTTTATACTTCGTACGAAGTAACTCTTCTCGCTGGTATAGGAGTCCGAGGTCTGAACCCAGAATAAGCATCATTCCGACAGGGTAACTGCGCCGATTGCATCATACAAGCAAGGGCATCCTGCGCGTCGGCGCGTCGGCGACACAGTAATGATCTTTCAGCTTCCTCAAAGAGTTATTTAGGATGTTTCCTACTCCTGAGATCAGCGAGCTCCAGGCTAGGAAACTCAGTCTCAACCGGCGCTCCTCGGAGGGCGTACTGTATTGTACACCTAACGAAGAAGCACGACAAGGTTCCGGTGTTCCATCGTCACATCCATTGATTATTCTCCGCGCCGCAATTACAAGGCAAGGTGGGGTGAGACGCTATCTCGCGAGGATTGTTATTAACGGCGGCAACTCCCAGCTCTCAAGAGGCTCGGGGGCAAGTGCCAGGAGGCCGCTCGCTCTCAGCTGAAGGTTGCAACGAAACGAGAGCCCTAGCAAGCGGTGCGTCCGTGGAACGGCTCAAGAAATGATCTCCGCGCTCCCGGCATGCCTATGATTGCATCCGAGGCCTTGACCGATGCCAGCAATACGGATTGTGAGGTGTGGGCTTCCCTCAAGCCCCTCCATTAATATCCAGATTAGTGGGTGAGATGATTAAAGCCACAGAATCTGCATGGTTTAAGTTGTTCCTAAACGAAGGATTAGCGACCGAGAGATCATCTCCATAAGTCCTAACCCCCATATGTTAGGAAGTCTTGCAGTCATCTTGGTGCGGTCTTATTGGAATTAGTTTACAATGCCTTTGCCGATTATTGAATTCAACTTTGCCACTAGATAAAGTGCTAAAGGCGGCTGATTAAGTCTCGGGGCCGCTAAATTCAACCTCCACCACTCCTTTGATGATCTTGTTGGTACAGCTATTTTAGAGTCAGAGCATGTTTCTGCCGGTGCCTGCCAGCAGAGAGTTTCACAAGCGCAATAACAAAAGGTCTGTACGGAGTAAGGTCTTGCTGCAATATCAAATTCGATCGGCAGCGGTTACACTTCAGTCACTCTGAGTGAGTCCAATATGAGATCACCGGGGAAGCCTGGTAGATGTACGGAGTACTCCATACAAATACGGAGGTATGCCGGTCTCAGTGAGTGATGCTGTTGTACGTATGTCACCTCACCTCCACCCTGCAGAAGGAATTCGCCCGGAATAGGATCCTGCAAGCATCTGCATTCTGCAACGGTGTTGGACATGGCTTTGATATCGGCTGCAGCGAGGATAAGGATAAGGATGCCATGTTGAAGGTTTCATGAAAAAATATTCGCGTCCGAGCCGCGGGAAGAGTGCGCTAGAGCGCCATGACATGTTCGAAGGCTTTGCAAGTTTGCATATGTATGATCTATTAGTCTCTTAATGGCCAGGGACCAGGGGAAACAAGAAGCCCTTGCGCAGTACTGCACCGTACCGCCCAGATGCACATCATCTTGTGATCCAATCATATCGATATGGCCTCCATATATCGCCAGAGCTGCACTTGACGCCTATTTCCACAACATGATACTGGCTAGTTGGGCTGAATCAGGAGGATATGGAGTTTTGAGCGGTCAGACATGCGTAAAGGATAATCGGGGCAAGAACTAGTGCTTGTTTACGCAGAGGAGATTTTACTTCGAATTACTATACAGTACAACACACGATCAGTCGCATCAATATAGGATCGGAGTTTATGTATAGCCAAATCGGGCTGAAGGTCAATACTATGATTTTAGAAGAAGGGTTTTAGCATGTACCAGCCTCAAAATCCTTGGTCCGTTGGCCTTTTCTGAAATCCATCTTCCAGAAACACGGCATATCCTCCACAAAATCCGCCTGCAACGTGGGACGCGAGTGAGATTTAGAGCACCATGTCGAGGCCGTGTTCAAGACTTGTGCTGCCGCAGTAGAGTATGAAGCCGAGGATGACACGAGGCTCGAACCTTCAAGTGACGATCCATCCGCCTTATAGTCTACTTCCGTAAGACCCAGCATTTGAACATTATGCAGAAAGTCCCACTCATTTGATTGGATGTGAGCAAGCCCCTCTGTTCTGCAAGTCCGGAGCCAGCGCATATCGATTTCTTAGGTCGATAGATTTACCTCCGTAATGGTTACTGTAAGTGACAGGGGCCAAAGAAGTCCATGTCATGTCAGCAGCCAAAGATGGTTCCCTTTCGCTAGCAGCATAAACCCCCGTCGTTGCCCTGTAGCCAATGAGAGAAAGTCTTTCTCATCATAGAGGCCAAGCAAATTTGCGCGTCATCACACTACCGATCGCTTGTACTATAATTACTATGAACAGTCAAAGCCGAAAGCTAAAAATGTTTCCAGGGCACTGGTGTTGGTACTTATAAATTTACTTCGTACTTGGGTTCTGGTGGTTCTGCTGTGGGGTGAGTTGTCTCCAAATCATTTATCAGACGCCTACGGAGGTTCCCAATTTCCGAAGATGATCGATTTTGTTGAGCTGGGATTCGGAAGGCAGGTATCGTGGGGTTTGCAGGCAGCATGACTAGGTACAGGACCACTATGGAGTAATAGGTGACAGCGTACTGTACCTACAGGAATGTACAGTAATAACGCAGACAGTCGTCATCTTGACTTTTGCCTCTGTACTCGTCGTACCTTCGGCCTTAGTAAAGCACGGAGCGGCAAGATCCTTGGTGTTGTTTGACTTGTTTCTTCCTGACGTTGATGTGATGCGTCAGGGATTAACGCTCTATTTGGCCCGGGCCCAGCAAAAGCCTTCTTTTGCTTTCCGTTAGGTAGGGGACTTTGGTGGTCCGGGCTCCAAACAACAAAGGCCCCAAGCCATGCGAGCAAGCAGGGGTATAAAACGTTTCCATCAGCCTTCCACGGGTCCACCCCCCCTTCTCTAGACCCACTTTACCCCCTCACGGACAGGAATGCGGTGCACGATCGACTTGCCGTAGCCCGGTCGTGTGGATTGCAGTGCAGTGCAGCCCAGCCCAGCCCAAGCCAAGCCAACCTTTGTCCTCCACGGCTTCATGCTGGCTGAATATGAGTTGTGACGGAGTTGCCCCTTATAGACGATCTTGTTTTGGCGTGGGGTTGCAACTTTCTATAGCTATAAGCCAGGCGCCGGGTTTGCCTCAAGGTCGCCATCACCTGTCATCAGAGATGTCTACAAGTAATCCTGGACAGCGGTAAGCTAAACTAGTAGAATATACTTCCAACACGATGCCCACATTTAGATCACCCGCAGAGATTTATAGGAAGCTAGTCGAATTTGCGGTGGATTAGCCTTTACGGAGGTGGGACGAGATTTCGCTAACTATCGATCCATGAGTTGGGAGGTTCCGAGGGTCTAGCTCAAAGCTTCGACCTATTATTTGATAGTGACACTTAAAATGCGAGAATCCAATAACATGCCTCATTCAGGCAAGGCTTGAGGGAAATCGTGTGTGACTGAGTGAGTTTTGGATGAATGATATTGCAATTAATCAATTCGATCTAGAGTAGTAAGCCCGGTCTCTGTCAAGTGGCACAAGGCCTGCAAAGCTGGCTTTCATCCATCGTCCATGTCTATCCATGATCCATCGTCCCATGTACGAAGTACTACTTCGTAATAAGCGACAGCACTCAGGGGGAGAGACACACATGAGATTCCTCTTGGACGATCCATCCACTCCTTGACGCCGCACCTTTGGAATGTTGAATAATGCCCTAGATACTTTCAATTCGATTTATCGGGAATCCTAGACGTCGGGCGTGTCTGTCTGCCACTTAAACTTGTTGAAGTGATAGGTAAATACCGTAGGTACCTACCTGGTACCTAGGCAGTGTGTGCTGAAGTTGGTAGCTTATAGATTAGATAAGTGATTGAATGTTTCCGGTGTTACGCACATGTCCCAGCCACAATCCTACCGTTCGGCGCCACATATATTACATATTTGGGCCTGGTCTATGAGTCGACGTTCGAGTTCGGAAACGGACTTAGAACATAGCGTATTCGTGATATGGCCACGCCCCATGCCAGTCCAATTCAATTCAATGCAACCCAGTAGTAGTACCGTACCAGTCCACTCACTCCTTTCTGCCGGTGCAAGGGCGAGCAAGGGAGGGCGTCTCTTGCTCCATCCATCGGTGTCCCTCTATTACTTCGTACTGTACAGTGCAATACTGTACCTAGTCTAGTCTCCCATCTGACCGCCTTTCATTGCTCCGTATTATTGCCCTTGCCCTCTCCTCTTTCCTAACACAGGCCCCGCAAACGAAGAGCCCAGTTACTTCGTAGTTCCAGCCCGGTCTGGGAAAAGCCACTTTACTACAAGTGCCGTAGCGAGACACCAGCACCAACACCAAACCAACACCAACACGCAGACCAGCCCAGCACCCGTCAAAACAATCACCTCGTCCCTCGCTGGCGCTGCCATCATCCTTGATCGTCACACACCGGAAAGCAGTTGCGTACGCCGTGCGCATCCATCGCATCGCGACCCTTGATACCTCTCCAGCCGCGGGAGGTAGCCTAGTCGTGGAGCCGCTTGTCCTTTCGAACTCTGCATGTTGCAGGCCAGGGGCCCGCCCACCATTAATGATTCTTCACATAAAATAATTCACTACAGTACTCTACCACCGTACGGAGCGGCGCACCAGGCCAGGTAGGGTAGGGGTTGAACCAGAACCATGCATCCCCAGAAGAAGCTCAGACCCCGGTGAATTCCCCTGCAAAGGAATTCCTCAGATCCATTCACCAGCCATGACACAGACGACATACCGGAACTTTACCTCATTGCAAGGTACAGTAGTAGCCTCCATATTTGTCCTCCCTGTTGTCTAGGCTTGAGCTTGACTCCTTGAGATAATCCCTTTATCCTCTGCCAACATGTCATCTCCCTCCATTCTTAGACTACGACTTCTTCATGTTTCTTGATGCCTAATTACATCTTGACTTTCTCTCCTCTCCCTCTGTCTCTCTACTTTACATATCCTCCTACCCCACTCCACCTGCACAACTATCACAACGATGATGAACTCAGGACATTGGGATAGCATCCCATTGGGCTATTCAACGGTGGAAACTCTGCTGGACGACGTATCTAAACAGATGTCAATGTCGAATCTCACACGCATTTCAAGGGGGTCGAATGGGCAAAGAACAAGTTCAACGGCGGGATCTATGAGGGTTGCGAAACCAAACAGTACCAGCAACAGCCCCCGAGGGTCGATAGGGTTGGGCAGACGGAGGACAGTGATGGCTGATTATCCATATGGACGGAGGGCGACCCCAATGGACCAGAATGTGGCGGCATCTACATCTGCTGGTTTTGTCTCGAATGATGGTCTTCAAGTACCCTCGACATCGAATCGGCCAGTGAGCTGGCATCCTTCTTCCTATCAAACTCAACAACAATATCAGCCAACTTATCCGACACCAACCTTTGATTACAACAATCAAGCACAATTCACGAACGTCCCTCCAACTCCAGCTGTATATTCTGCATATACATCGCCTTCATCAACTTTCTCCCCACAATCTGCTCCATATACTGGCTACGAACAACAACAAACGCAACAACAATACAACTTCCAGCATACTTCCGTGCCCTCCCACTCGACCCCAAGTTACGCATTCTCTCAACCCGACATTATGGGACAACATGTGCAAAACTTCAGCGCAGCTCCCGCCCAGGATATAGACCAAACATTGTACTCACACTTTGACTGGAGCAATTTCGCTACAAACGGTTTCGAAGGCTACACCGCGCCACCCACCCCCGATGACCTTCTTCCAATACAAATTCCTCAGCCTAACTTCACCGCTGAAGAGTCGATACCATATCAGTCCCTTGCGGACATGGAGGACACAAGTGAGGATTTGATTGGATTAGGACTATATGACACCCCTGAGGCCGCAAAGTCACCTGCGCAAGACCCTCAACTCGACAACTATCGCACAGCAATGATGTCTCATCTTGGTTCCGCATACCGACGGCCTGAGCCTGCTGGAAAGGGGTTGAAGCTTGAGGAAACTTGGGAACCTCCTAGCGAGGATGAGAAGGATGAAGACGATGAGACCGACGACGAGCAGGATGGAGAGGCAGAAGATGATGATGAGATTGTTAGAGATAACAATACTGTCTCATATCCGGTGCAAGGAGCCCAGCAGTTTCAGCACAGCGGATGGATATAGATTGCGGGTCTTCAAAAATACTTTGGGCACTCTTTGGGGTTTATGTAGCATAGCGTTGGGACGGAAACCTGCTTAGGTACTGGATGGGAATACCACAGCGATGGAGTTACGGGGGCGTCACTCACAACATGCCTACAAAAATTGTAGCAGTTGGAAGACTAGGTGTCCAGACTCTGATTTACAAATATTACAAATACCAAAATAATCCAAACACTCCTCATGGCGCCCTGTTTCTAGATTTACTCCGTATTCACCCCTCGCTTACCCTTTCACTTCAGGCCGAAAGTGGAAAGTAAACCCATTAAAAACATCCCGACGCAAAGCGCGGCATACCAGAAAACGAATCTCCTACAGTACCTCGCAGATCATCTGTCCTGGCGCAGCCCGCTGTGCTTGATCAACCATGCCAAGTTGCGAACACGACTACTGTATAAAGTGCCTGCCCTCGGTACTTTTTTCATCTAGCGACCTTCCACTTACCGTTCGTACTCCACCTCCACCTTGCACCTCCACTATCGACGTGTCGAAATTTGCATGGAACATCCATCCCATCCTGTGATCTGTCTTACTTTGTACATCTGGGCTGGGCCATAGATCCAGCCAGCACTTTATGATCTGAGACAACAGATCTTGGCTTTTCGGAGAAGGAATGTCAAAAATTGAGATTTGCATGATTCCCTTACTGATTGATGACATGAGTGCAGCATTTCTACAGTAGGAATGCAACAACACTTGTAATGGTGACAGCACAGAACTGGATCACCACTCTCGGATCATGAAAGGAGGCGGTTGCATGCATGATAGCCGGGGAATTCAAATTTCGCAGCGCCAGAACACTTATACGAAGACTCAAAACTATTATAGTATTTGGAGAAAGCTTTCAACATCACTATATACCTAGGTATGTGATTTATGAAGGATACCAGTACAAAGTAAAAGAATTCGTTGCCTCCCCTCCCCTCCCCTCCCCTCCCCACCAAAGAAATAAGGTTCTCGCTTAGTGTGAGCAAGAGAGCCGCATATCTAGCCTTGGCATCAAAATCAAAACCAACCTCCTTTTCTCTCTCCCACTCCACGCGCTATTTTCCACTGACTCCACATCCATCCGAATATCCAAGTTCTTCAAGATCCAGTCCAGTAGCAGTGAAACAAACAGAAGGCCCTCAAAAAGAGAAACAATGGTACAATACATAATAACCCCCTGGCGCACCCCCGCCGACCTCCTCCTCGTCCGGCAACAGCTCTACAACAACCAGAGCCAGAGCCAGAGCCGGGACGATGCAGAGAGAGAGAGACGGAAAGCTGTAGCGCAGGTCTCGGTCTGGATGCAGAGGGGCAATTGTCCGCATCTAGTCGAGGCGAGTGCTATTCTGACGAGTGCGATTTTGAATGATGTGCCGGGGAATTCGACGTATTGTGTTAGGGCTGCGTATTCGGCGGCTTTTTGTAGGTTAGTTTGAATCATTTCTTCTTTGGATTTGCTTTAGTTTGGATTGGTTCGGTTTAGTTCGGTTTGAGTTGAGTTGGAAGCGTTGTTTGTTTTTTGACGAGGGGAGTTGCTTTCTCTCTTCGAATGCGAATTTTGTGCTTTAGGCATACAGTGAGGATGAATGTTTGTTTATAGCTTCCAGTTATATATTTCTTCGATGGTTGTCAGGCGGTTTTCGAGGTAGTCTCGGAATCAGTATGTCGAGAGATATACTTAAAGTCAAGTGATAAGAAGACATCCTCCCACTGGTCATAACACCTATCATCACCACCACTTCCACTATCTATACCCATACCCATCCCATATCTCAAGCCCTCACTATTAGATTACCACATCAAAACATCATACACTCCCATCCCCACCCCCATCCACCAGACTAACACCACCCCCCCAGGTTCGTAACCGGCCTCCTAGACTCGCACCAAACATCCAACAGAAAACTCTCCATGTACAGCATCGCGAAAACGCTCTCTCTACCCGCCACGTACGTCGAGCTCCGGCACCAAGCAACACACGAAGAGCTGCCTTCGCTAGCCAAGCTGCGGAGTGCTAGCGTGAAAGCCCTGAGGTGGATTTGGGACTTTTATTGGGTCAAATTGTCCGCCGAGATAGAGGGAGTGGAAGAGGAAGGGGATGGGATGAATGTACGCGGTTTGTGAGGAGGTATTTGCAGCAAGATGATCATGAAGAGAGGAAGGGCGTGGAGGTAGAGGTGAAGGGAATCTTGGCGCGATGGGACAGAGGACGATTAATGGATGCGATAACGGAAAACCAGAACACGGCTGCGGATGCCGACGCGAGGCTTCTATTGCGGGCGTCGCGACTACAGCAACGGTTACTGGACTCAGAAACAGATCTACATTCAGATACTCATACTCCTACTCCTGCTGTTCCCAAGAGCCTGGAAGATCTGAAGAAGGAAATGCAGGATATGGATATGGAAATGGAGATGGGGATGGAGATGGATTTGGAGAGTGAGGGTACGGATGATGGATTACGAGGGGAGCCTGCTGGTGCGGATCTCCTCGATGGAAAGGGATGGGCGGCGTGGGAAGGCCCTTGGGTGCCAAAGCCTATTGGAGTTGTGTGAAGGAAACGAACGGTGTATCCTATCCTCGAAATCTTGACGCCTCGTGTGGCTTCCACAAACGTTGGTCTGACAGGGAGGCTATGAGTTAACTGTCAATACGTCAAGTCGAAACACCACATTAGACATGAGCCCACATACACTGCAATACGGCCCAAATCACATATAGCTGCTTCGCGCGGGAAAGGAATAGCAGTGTGCGGATGGGACTAAACTTGATTCAGATACTCAATGCGGAAATGCCTCACAGATCAACAATTCAAGAAGTCAGGACAGATGTTGGTAAAGAGGTGTGTATTCAAAGTTTTTGGTGGTATCATAATTCGTGTAGCAATGAAAAGGTATCGTTCACCATTAACACAAAACGTGCTATAACTCTCGTGCCCATTTCCTTTCGCTTATTCCAAATTAATACTAACGGTATCTAAAGCCCTTTCCCTACTACTTCACGCAAGTAGGACTTTACCCCTCCTTGGGAATCTCAGCAACATGTTCGGCTGCCACGTGCTTGTCCTCTGGATCAAGTTCACCTCTCTCCAAACGATGAGCGCGCTTGTCAACAGATGTCTTCCAAGCTGGGGTACCGAGGTATCTGATGGAGCCAGGTTGACTGTCATCGAAGATCTCCTCAACCTCCTCAAGAGGCTTCTGACTAGTCTCTGGGAAGAAGAAGAAAACGTGGATGAACATGGCGACGCAGAAGACCCCGAAGACGATGTAGACCTCCCAGCGGATATTCGCGAATGCCGGAGGAACGAAGTATGCGAGAGCGAAGTTGAAGGCCCAATTTGCTGAAGTTGCGAGAGCAACGGCCTTGCCTCGAACGCGGAGGGGGTAGAGTTCTGCAGGATAGATCCATGAGACTGGTCCCCATGTAGGAGCGTAGGAAGCAACAAAGAGATAGGTGCACGCAATGACGGCCTTAGCGGGTGCACCGGTGATGGTCATGGACTCAGCATTGGTGGAAAATTGCCCCACCGCTGGTGTTTTGCTATACGTTGCGAGGACACCAGCGTTGATAAAGAGCCATAACATCATGAAGAAAGCACCGATGAGAAGAGTTGGGCGACGGCCCCACCTGTCGACATACAACAGAGCAGGAATGGTCATAACTACGTTGATGATGTACTGAATTGAGGAAGGCAAAAGAACGCTGCTGCCCAAACCAGCCATGGTGAAAATGTAGGTAATGTAGTACATCATGACGTTCATTCCGGTGAGTTGGGACCAGATCTGACAAAAGACTCCAATGTGAGTTCGGTTAATCATCTTCGGGCTGATAAGTTCGAAGTATGTGACGTCTGCATTGGCGCGTTCAAATTCGACGACCTCTCTAATCTCTGCAATCTCCTTGGCGACGAAGGGCGAGTTGTGGTCACCCTTGGCGTGTGTCAGGGCAAGAACATGGACAGCCTCCTCCCATCGATCCTTCTTGGCGAGCCATCTAGGAGATTCTGGGAGGAAGAGCATGGCGCTGAAGAGAATGATTGCAGGAACCATCTGTAGACCCCAAGGAACTCTGAACGCCGCAGTGCCGTCGATAAACGAACACCCATAGGAGATGTAGAACATGATTAAGATACCCCAGGTGATTGCCCCTGATGTCTTGTCAGTCACGGGTCCCATAGCTAATGATGCGAGAGATAAACTTACATTGTTGAGCTCCGACAAGTCTACCGCGTTTTGATGGTGGTGCGATTTCGGTGATGTAAACCGGAACCTGCGCAGAACAGATACCGACAGAGAAACCATTGACAATACGGCCAACGATCAACATAGCAATTCCATTTGAGGCACAGACGAGGATGGAGCCAATACACCAGATAATGGCACCGATTTGGATTGCTCTCTTCCGTCCAAGGTGGTCAGAGAGGTAACCAGAGACCAACGCGCCAAGCCACGATCCACCAGGCATGGAAGCGGTGATTCCTCCTATACACTTTGTTAGATGTTGCATTCCCAAGGAGGCTGGGTGAGAATAACTTACCCTGGACATTTGCTTGTGGACCCTGGCATGGCACATCGCCTTGGTTGAAGTAACATTTGTAGGCGGTTGTGGAGATGATAGCTGACATGGAGGAAATATCGAAACCAAACAGCCCACCACCGATCACAGAGACCGCGGCGATCTAAGGGCATTTCTGTCAGCACGTTGTTCTGAGGGGTATGTTGAGTGCTTGAAGAAGAGTAGATTAGGGGAGCACGTAGTTGTACATCCAAGGTAAAGACAAGTCTTAACTGGGGAAACCACGCGTGCTGAGGAGGGGGATTTCTGAGAGCTGGTAACTTACGACGTAGACATTGCCGACGGTGTACATGTTGGCGATTGAAGGTCCTCAGACGAGTATGTATGTTTATTGTGTTTCAATGACTATTTCGATGACTTTTAGAGTCTTTAGGTTGCGGTAAGAGTGAAGTCAAAGGGATTGCGGAGATGTGGAGTTGTTATATATAGAAGCTAGCTTCTACGTCTGGGGAAGAAGGACCGATCATGGTACTGTAAAAGCATGCTGGGATTCATCCTTGGAAGGTACGATGTTGTTTGTGTTCAGTTGGAAGCCGCTACCAGTTGCATGCATTCACAGGGTTTGGCTGGGCATCCGACGAAGTTATTGGCCGGTCACTTCTCACGAGACCTGACAACCCTTGACCTTTGTGCTTGTGCGAAGCAATCGGTTGGTCAAGATGCGGCACAGGCAAGCATACCAACGAGAAAGGAATGGTATTTCATGTCAAAGTCCGGGGGGAAATAAAACTGGCCACCCTTAATGGTGCCATCTGTATGGCTGTCGTGTGATGTAGGTCGTACGAAGGTAGATCGCACCGTTTTAGTGATATTCCGTACAGCTGGATCTTCCCCAAGCGACGCCTCGTGTCGGCTTGGTGGGGTGTTTGGGGAACTGGAGACCGGGAGACGTGGAGATGGAGATATACGCGAGATCTTGTTGGATCTCCAACAAACGCGACTTGGAAGATCATGAGGAGATGCACATCTTTGACTCCCAAGTAGCAAGCACCCATTAAATGATTGTTGCGCGGATATGAAAGAACGGTTGCGGCGCTCTTCCAAGCATTTACACTAGAACGCCTCCCGCCGAAGCTGGCAGATTATGTATGTCAAGCCAGCCAGCCCGTCTTTCCTCAGTATCGGCATGACTTTCCGTGCCGCCTGTCACGGCCTTCCCAATCTCCTGCAATTGCAACTGCAAGTGGATGGGCTAAAGTACGTGGACATATTGAGTTATAGGGAAAAGTCAGCGCTATTATACTTCGTATATACCGGTATAACAGAATAATATAGTTGCATCAAATCAAAGAAGATAAATAAAGGATACGAAGCAACCCCTCATCTTTGGACCTTTCTTTCTTTCTTTTGTTTGGTGGTGAGGTTCCAGACGGCTGGGGAGTGTGGAGTGTGGAGGAAGAGAAGGCTGGCACGAACCAGGCAATGAGATGCGACAGGGGGAAGTTTAAATTATAAGCTCGGAGATACTACTGTAGCCGTACTGACGAAGCATAAGATCAGCATATTCCAGACTCAACGGCCCGATTGATAGCAACGTTGCAAGGAGGTTGTGTCTAAATACAGTAAGATCTTACGATTCTTCTATATCGGCCATGCTTCGAGTGTGGAAGGGGTGCAAGTCATGTACTGGGTTATGCAGGGATTTGTGCTGAAAGTTATGTAACCCTTCACGTGATGCGGGGTCTCCATGATTTCACAAGACAACAGACAACATCGATGGTGGGGGAAGGGAAGGCACTGACTGCACCAGAGGGATTCTCATCGTCTCACTCCCTTCTGAAGCTTTTGATAGACAGAGTCTGGTGCTCCCGTAATTGTATATCTCCCCTTCACACTTTTGATAGTTCTGACTTGTACTACTTGGATCTAGCTCCCTTCATGAGCTGGAAAGACTCGTCTCCGGGATAAGGTAACTTATTAAGATATCATTTACTCAAGTAGACATCTTGCTATTCATCGAGTGTCCAGTCTCAGTTGATTGTTATTTTCATTGCAACCATATATCGCTGTTTCTCTTCTCTTCAGCGTCGGCATATATCTTTTATGTTCCACGTTTCATTCGCGTCGCGTCAGCCACTCTTCATGTTCTGCTACAAAGCACAGGTCTTCAAGTTCCGCAATTCAAATCAATCATATATTCATCTCGCAATCTGACCAAAATTTAAATCCGAATCTCTTCCTCTCCTCTCCTCTCCTCTCCTAAATCAATCGCAAACTCCCATCTCGAAGTCAAGACACCTCAACTCAAGACAGCTATCATGTCTTGTAAGTCCCCCCCTCCCTAACCTCCCCAAAGCCATCCCTCTAACCCAGCACCCCTCCTCAGCATACTTCACAACAACCACAACAGTAACAACCACCACCGCCCTCCCCCCCACCATCACCCTCCCCGAAGCCCTCAGCATCCTCCACAACCCCAGCCTAATGCTCTTCATAAACCCTCTCCTGAA